>JASCZW010005976.1:0-119628 GCA_034211315.2 Aedes japonicus | reverse complement strand
CCTGTGCGCCGCCGCGCGCACGCCGCCGCCGCCGACGATTTTATAGCGCCGCCGCCGCCGCTATTTTCAACCGGCGCGCCGCTGCATTTTTTGCTCACGCCGCCGGGCAATTTGAGTCACGCCGATAAAATATGCATTATAGTTTAGTTAAGTTGTGTTCATTAGCCCTTCAGAAACCTGCTTTTATTACTGATGACAAATTATAACATCTCGATGAGATGTGCTATCCAAAGAGTGTGCGTGTGAAACACTTATCAGCTTTGTCGTTTCGTTCTAAAAACTTCAGTGTACATTTTCGTGTTTCGACTTTTGGCAATTTCGCGAGTAAACTTGAATTTAAAAATAATGAAATGTCCGCCTTAAATGTCGAGAAAATTTCCATCGCAAGTGTACATATTGATACCACAAATAATCGTAATCGAACCAGCGATGTGTGGAAAAAAATTGGTGCTAAAACATGTCAAAAATGGTTTTACACATCATCTGCTTCCTGACAAAGTGTTTTGCAATGTATGTCTAATCGAATCAAAACAAAAACTCAAAACCCCCTCGGGAACCTTGTCCAAATAATTTGTTCTGATGTAATTTCAAAGGGCTGAGATTGCCGGAACTTCGACACGGTAAATATGTTTATGTTATTTCATAATTTTGCCAAAAAGAGAAAAGAAAATGTAATGTGCCGTTCAGTCTACGAGCTATATCACTTGATATAGAACTAGCTTCATGTCATATGTTCGTACATCTACTTTTCACTGAAAATAATGGATCTGACGGTTCATATCAAGATTCGCTATATCAAGTGATATAGCTCGTAGTTTAAAACAAATAGAAAATTTCCACAACTTGATAGCATTTTGTTAGGCGTGAGAAAGTTCAAAAACCATCTTTAACGATCAGTGTAAATTAACAGTGATTGGACGTACCAGATTTTTGCATTGAATAGTCAAGACTGTGTTAATAAGAGGTGTTTTTTAAATTTATTAAATCTATAAAGATTTTTCATAAGGGCCTAACTGATAACTGATAAACGATAAACAAAGGCTACCCATGCATGCATTGACTATGAACATGACAAATCCCAAATCAAATAACTTAGCTAACCACTGTAGTAACCGGTAAATCAGTGCATAGTGGATTCTGTTTTATACGCGATTGCAGTAATGTTGTAAAAATATTGATAGTTCGGTATAATTCACTGCTCTGCATTCTTTAAAACTTGGTTTATCTTTGGATCTTCAAGCTCCTGAGTATATGATTTTTATTGAATTATTATTTTGTTTATTGTTAATTTTGATATTGTTAATTTTAGTTTCTTAAATTTTTAATCCTAAATTTTTTAGATATTCATTTATTTTCATTCTCAGATTTTAAGAAAGGGAAATGCCGGCTTTGGCGGGTTTTCTTCTATTATTATCAGTTTTTGTTTCAATTTGGAGAGACAATTCACAGAGTGTAAATAGAAGAATGTTGTAGCCAAGTTGAAAAATCTCAGAATTTTTAGATATTTAGATATTTAGAATTTTTGATTTCTAGTAGATTTTTAGATATTCAGATTTTAGATCTTTAAATTTTAAGATTTTAAATATCTAGTAGATATTTGTATTTTTAGATTTTTGGATTTTAGGATATTTAGATTTTTAAATTTCGAGTGGATTTTTAGATATTTAGCTTTAAATTTTTGAGATTTTTAGATATTCAGATTTAACGATAGTTAGATTTTTAGGTTTTAAGATATAAAATTTTAGATATTTCGATTTTTAGACTTCAGTGATTTTTGATAATTTGATACTAAGTTCTTTAGATTTTTAGATTCTTGATTTTCAGATTGTGGTTTAAGATTTTTAAATTAAATTTCAAGCATTCTTAGATTTATAGATTTTTTAGATTTCTGATAGATTTTTAGATATTTAGATATAGTAATTTTTATTTTAGATATTTATAAGATTTTTAGATTTTAACATTTTAAGATTTTTAGATTTTTAGATTTTTAGATTTTAAGATTTTTAATTTTAGATTTTTTAGATATTTAGATTCTTAGATTTTAGATTTTTCAATTTTTAGATTTTTAGATTTTTAGATTTTTAGATTTTAGATTTTTAGATTTTTAGATTTTTAGAATTTTTAGATTTTAGATTTTTAGATTTGATTAGATTTTTAGATTTTTAGATTTTTAGATTTTTAGATTTTAGATTTTTAGATTTGATCTTGATTTAGATTTGATAGATTTGAAGATTTAAGATTTTAGATTTTAGGTTTTAGATACAGGTATACCTCGATAGTACGTACTGATAGTACGCACTCGATAGTACGTACATTTTGCCTCGATAATACGTACCCTCGATAGTACGTATAGCCACGAGCCTAGATTTTAACCCTTCTTACAAATTCACCCTTCAAACAGGTTGCGGCGGTAGGACATTATTTTATTAAATATTTGTAACGGCCTTACCCGGATAAAAATAACCATACAATAACAATACAATAATATAAAATAACATTAAAGTCTATTGCCGACCATGAATCTTATTGTTCACGTATTAGATAAATGAAAAATGCATATTGTCATTACAGTAGATCTACTATTCCCCCTATATGCTAGAATTTTCAACAATTGCAAAACAATACAATCAATAGTAGATAATTGACTCAGATTTGTTCGGGAAAAAATGATTTTTTCCATAGTTAAGATACATAACAACCCCCTTATTCTATTGTCGATGCCTCAATCTATCTATATAAATAAAAATGAGTTGGGGTTCCTTTGTCACGATTTAACTCGCGAGCGGAAGGACCGTTTGGCATGAAAATTTGTATGCAGGGGTTTTTGAGGCTGGGCAATATTTTTAAGATAGTAAGAGACCCCTCCCTCTTCTGAAAGGGGGGGCTCCCATACAAATGAAACACATTTTTCTGCACAACTCGAGAACTGATCAAGCAAAGGAACCCAAATTTAGCATGCGGAAGTTTTTGGAGGCAAAAAATGTTTTTATGGAAGTTTGAGACCCCTCCCCTCTCTAGAAAGGGAGGCTCCCATACAAATGAAACAGAAGTTTCTGCATATATCAAAAACTAATCAAGCAAATGGAACCAAATTTGGCATGTGGGGTTTTCTGGTGGCGAACCATGTTTCTATGGTAGTTTGAGACCCCTCCCCTCTCCTAGAAGGGATGCTGTCAAACAAATGAAACTGAAATTTCTTAATAATAACTCTAGATCTAATAAAGCAAATGGAACCAAATTTGACTTGCGGGGATTTTAAAGGCAATAAATGTTTCTACGGTAGTTTGAGACCCCTTCTCCCTCTCTGGTGGGGGGGGGGGGCTCCATACAAATGAAATACAAGTTTTTGCATAACTCTAGAACTAATCAAGTAAATAGAACCAAATTTGACAGGTAGAGGTTTTTGAAGGCAAGAAATGTTTTTAAATTAACTCGAGACCCCTCCGGCCTCTGTAAGAGGGGGGCTCTCATACTAATGAAACACAAATTTGTGCAAACTCATGAGCTAATCAAGCATAATGAACCAAATTTGGCATGTGGAGGTTTTTGGAGGAGAGAAATGTTTCTATGGAAGTTTGAGACTCCTCCGCCATCTGGAAGGGGGAGAGAGGGGGGTTTCCATACAAAAACAACACCAATTTTTGCCTAACTCGATAACTAACCAAGTAAATGGAACCAAATTTGGCATATGGAGGTTTTCGAAGGCAAGAAATGTTTCTATTGTGGTTTGAGACTCCTCTGCTTACTGAAAGAGGGGTCTCTCATATAAATGAAACACGAATTTCTGCATAACTCGAGAACAAATCAAGCAAATGGAACCAAATTTGGCATGTGGAGGTTTTTGAAGGAAATAAATATTTTTAAGGTGGTTTGAGACCCCTCCGCCTTCTGGAAGGAGAGACTCCCATAAAAATGAAACATAATTTTTAACATAACTCGAGAGCCAATGAAGCAAATGAAACCAAATTTGGCATGTTAAGGTTTTTGGAGGCAAGAAATGTTTCTATGGCACTTCACCACCCCTCACTTTAAATGGGGGGGCTCCCATACAAATAAAAAGCAAATTTCTGCATAACTCGAGAACTAATCAAGTAAATGAAACCTTTTTAGCATATGGGGGTTTTTGGAAGCTAGATTTCTATATACATAAAAATGATTTTCTGTCTGTCTGTCTGTCTGTCAGACCCTTATAGACTCGAGAAGTTCTGAACCGACCAACGTGAAAATTTATATGAAGGGGTTTTTGGGGCTGGGGAAGGTTCTTATGATTGTTTGAGACCCCTACTCTCTCAGGAAGGAAATAGATAGAAGTTTGAACCCCTGCTTATTCAAGAAAAAAAAAACCATAATCGTGCCAGTTATATCAAATTTTTCTTCATTTAGTTGCAAGCATAGCAGCGCACGCACCGGGTTCAGCTAGTTCACAATACATTCAATTGTAAATCTATGAGAATTTTTTTATCGAGAGGCCGCGGTTTTGATTCTTTGTGAACTCATTTATTGCATTCACACTCTTATAAGCTGGATTACCCTGCAATAAGTCACAACTGGACATGATATGTTTCACCTCTCTCTGTACCTTATAGCTCCTACTCATGCGTTTGAACAAATGTCATAGGTGTCTATTAGGGTTGTCAGGCAGGTTGTTAACTGTAGTATACAGAATATGTGTGAAGGAAATGTTAAAATGCTTTAAATGATTTTAAGAGTATTAATTTACTGTTCGATTTGGGTATAATCATTCTATTTGAGTATAATCACCTTAGCATGAAACGAAATAAAACTTGTAGTAAACTATACGAAAAGCTTCTCATTTCGCAAGAGTAAACAAAACCAACGCAACGCATTGTCATGAGAGGCTGTTAGCTATAAATACCAGCTAGCTGTGCTAATCCGGTTCATTCTTGTAACGAACTTTTACAGCAACGGACCTGTAGCAGCAGCAACAGTGAAGCAACATTATCAAAGCTGAAAACTTCGCTCAAGTCACAACATTAACCAGTTGGTTTACGTAATTTTGCGTCTTCTTTGTGCGTTGCGTCACACACACATACACACATACACACATACACATACACATACACACACACACACACACACACACACACACACATTTTCCTTTCCCGTTAAACTGATTCGATTGGTATATGATATGACAAGAAAATCATTCCTTTTGCCGAATTAACTGCCTTTATAGGACAAAATATTTATTTACATGGTTAAATTTGTTATTTTATACAATTAAAGTGATTTAAAAGCCACTACAGATATAAAAAACAAAAAAAAATTGTGATTCGATAGGACGTACGATTCGATAGTACGTACACTAAACAAGGCGTAGGTGTACGTACTATCGAGGTATACCTGTATTTAGATATTTAGATATTTAGATATTTTGATATTTAGATATTTAGATTTTTAAATTTTTAGATAAAAAAAACTCTTGGCTTTAGGATAAAGAAACCCTACTGAGCCCATGCGCCACGTCATGCCGGCCAGTTCAGCGCAAAGGTGTCCACTTAGGACCTGTGCATAAACCACGTAGACTTATTTTTGACAATCTCAGACCTCCCCGCACCCCCCCCCCCCCCCACGTAGACTTTTCTCCATACACTTTTTTGAATTTTTGTATGGAGCGTAGACTTTAGTCAAACCTCCCCAGAAAAGTTACATATCAATATGAAGAAAAATTAAAGACAGGTAAATTTTACCGATAGGCCGAATTTTAGATCCATAGACCCACATTTGAACACTTTACCACATTTCCATAATAATGACAATTTTATTCTATTTGGTAATAACTTATATATACGCTTCTGAATTTATATTATGTTTACGCTTCTGAAACTGGTTAAGTTTATTAATAAAGACATAAGCCAAATTCCCCGTCGACTTGTGATGAACAAATTCCATAATGGTAAGTCTCATATATTTGTACACACACTGTTCCACATCAACTCATCGACTTGAGTAATATAACACTATGGATATCCGGGTTTTCTATCAAAATATAATACTTGGAGTGATCCTTTAGTCTTATTATTGCACGTAAAAGTCAAACAGGTAAAAGGGATAAGCATGAGGAAATGTCGAGGGGACAATTTATGGCGCGCCGATCACGCCGCCGCCGCCGCCGCCGCCAAGAACGACCGCGGCGTGGCGCCGGCTGCGCCGCCGCCGCCGTCTGAAAATACCATATACGCCGCCGCCGATTCAAAGTAGATGTCTAGTGTATGTCAAAGTAGATGTCTAGTACGGCGCACAGGTCTAGTACGAAGATAGCTTCGGAATGCTTGCGTTCTTGAAATGGGCTATTGGAGTCGCGGTAGAGCTGTCACCTGCTAATCCCCGGATTTAAGCTTTTTGCAACTGTAAACAGCAAATATGAAACAGTTGCAGGAAGATTCTATCCATAATACCGCTGCCAGACAGTGGGAATTAGATTGTAAACACACACACACACATAAATAATTTGACAGTAATTTTGTAACACTTTACCGAACAATCTGTTATGTTGTATTTTATTTACCGTATTCGGTAGAAAAAATGCAATTCATACGGTAAAAGCAAACAATCACTGAATACGGTAAGCACTTTACCGAACAAAACGTTAAACGAAAAAAGTTTTTATCTCGTGGTGGAATCCCGAAATTAATGGTGATGGAGCAGGTATACCAGCAGCTGTAGGAGCAGGATTCTGGACTCATCGAGGTTTTCAGTAAGAATTCATCTAACTTTTTTTACTCCTAATTATTTACAAGTTTCCCCGGTGTTGATATGCTTTTACTGCCGGATATGTATCATTATTAAAAATCATATTTTAGTTCATATGTCCGAACATGAATTAATAAGAAAATAAACAATTAACAACAAATATAGTTTTGTTTAATAAAACAATAACATCCGAATATGTTGGTGTTTAACAATAAAAACAAACAATAATACTGAAACGTTTCGGTACCAGACTACAAACATTACCGAACTGTACGGTAGTTTTTGACAGATCATCAAATCTCCCGTTACCGAACTGTACGGTATTTTTGGACAGTTCATCGAAAAAATCGAGTACCGAACGTTCGGTAATTGATTTAATTACCGAACAGATTACCGAACGTTCAGCTGTTGAAAGTTCGGTAAAAAATTACCGAATACTATACAATTTTCTAAATTTGTACCATTGCGATAAAATGACATAAATAAAGGACACGCCACAATAAATCAAATCAATGATCGCAGTGGCAATACGTCCCCAACAAGGGGAAAACAAGATGATCTTTAAATGATCTCAATTTGGCTAAATCGAACCGACACACTTAGAATATTTTACAGTGTTCGGTAATTTTTTACCGAACTTTCAACAGCTGAACAGTTCGGTAATCCGATTTACTGGATTTCGGTAAAATTTGACAAGTTCCGGTAAATCGGATTACCGGAACTTGTCAAATTTTACCGAAATCCAGTAAATCGGATTACCGAACTGTTCAGCTGTTGAAAGTTCGGTAAAAAATTACCGAATACTGTAAAATTTTCTAAGTGTGGATAAACCGAATAATACTATGGCATATTGTCTGGAAAACTTGTAAAAATGATGTAGAAGGAGATGTTCACTCATCACCATGAGGCATCAAGAGTGGATAGTAATGTTTTTTGCTAGAATGAATGATATGAAGAGAAAGTGTTGAAAGGTTGGAAATCGAACCGATGTTTGAAAATTGAGCGAAAGGGCATGGGTACAGTGGTACTCGAACCAAGGAGGTCATCTTTTGCCTAACATCCCACTGCGGGGTAGGACGAAATTGCATCCATAAATAACGTTGGCATTAAAAAAATGGACAAAAATGGCCGATTCTTCATGGGCCACTCGCACTGATGAAACTACCCATGCAGCATCAATCGTAGTAACCCATGAGTCAGTAGACAAAATTTGACAGCTCTATCAGTCGAACTCTAATCGTGATGGCAAAACAGTGAAGCAACTCCGTTCAGAAGTGTGCGCGTTCAAAGAACGGCAACCCACCGCGTCGAAAACGAATATCGTGCGGCACGCCCGTTTCAACATTTACAACATTTTGGCACTGTTAGACAACAATAAAAAAATCGAAAGAATTCGTCCGGTTCCGAACGGCTGACGACCCTGAAAAACAAGAAGCTCCAAAGGATGCTGAAGAGATGAGACCGAGGGAAAAGTGGCTACATCGCTGTATGCGCTTGGCTGGGAGGTCGGTTCTACCGGCCAAACAGTGAAAAAGTACCTTGCGAACATGAACATACATGTCAGGAAGCGGAAGTCGCGTCCATTGTTTTCGGAGCTACAGGCAGCGGCACCGGCTGAATAAGATGGTAACTCGATTTTCCCAGCGAATCGCGACGGTGGTGTTGGACGATGAGACCTATCTCACCCTGGATGGCAATGACTGGCAGGGGCCTTCGTATTTTACTTAACCCACGAAGGAAGTGAGCTCCGAGGTGAAGTTCATTTCACACACCAGGTTCCCCAAGAAAGTGCTGCTGTGGCGGACAATCAGAGAGAAGGAGATGTCAAAGTTGCTCTTCTTTCGCTCCGAACTGGCCATGGACGGGGAAATTTATAGTACGAAATGCCTGCCGGAAGTTGCGTCGTTCATCAAGAAATACCATAAGGGCAAAGACGAGGTGTTCTGGCCAGATCTGGCCTCGGCCCACTACTCGAAGCGATCGTTGGAGGAGATGGATGAATGTCGATGTGGTACCCAAGTCAGCGAACCTGCTCAACGTTCCCCAGCTGCGTAAAACAATTTTGTCGCAAACTGAGGAATTGATAAATAAAAAGAATAAAGGACTAGAAAACATGCCTACACGCATGTTTTTGTTCGCCTTGGCGAATGTTCCGGTTAACTGCCGGAAGGCCGCTTGCAATTGCGAAGAATTTTTTTGCAAGTATGCTTAAATAATTAAATTCAACGGAAAATTGATCAAAAGCAATTATCTGTCTTCGCTTTTTTTTTTATCATTATCCGAAAAAAATGTCCATTTTTTTAATGTAAACGTGACCCAATTTGAAGCTTGTAGACATTACATCCATATCCCTCGAAAGTTTCTGATTTTCTAAAATGATTTGTATAGCGTTTCATGGTACATACTACCAAACATCTTATTAAACGTATATAAGCAAGTGTATAACTACCCGAGCGGGAGACAACAACATATGAATATCTAATTTTGATCTTGATAACTGGCCTTGGTATTAAAGAGCTCAGATTAAGAGGTAAAATACCTAAGCAAAATACATAAGATTTGCAAGCAAAATATCTCTCGAATAACAAAACTTGTTATTTTGGATACCTGGAAATACCTTAGAGGTACTATTTTGGTATTGTCTTACCTCGATTTGGTATTCGCATAACATTGTGGGAACAATTTTATTGTATTATCCTCAGGTATTTTACCTGTTAACCTGAGCACCTTAATACCAAAGCCAGTTATCGAGCTATTCCGTCCTGCTCGGGTGAATACGTATCACAACCAAATGGTGGGCAGTTGATTTGTACCTCGTAACAGTTTTTTGATATTTGCGCCTTTTAATTGTTTATAAGATTTTTTTCTGAAAGAAAAATAAATTTCTTGCATGCAAAGTCGTGTAAGTTTAATGTGTGAACGTACTATTTTTTGCCACAATCGAAGCACATGTACCACGGCAAGCAAAAGCAACGTTCTTTTATTTCTCGGAAATGAAGCAGGTACACTGAAAAATTATTTTCGTAAATTAGCTTTCACTTGTTTCGTAAACATGGATTTTGTACAAAGAACAAATGTCTGGTAAATTGTATGAAACATTTAGATTGATTGTCATCTAACAAAATACTTTCATTACATCTTTTTCTCCAATCACTACTTCTCATTGATCGTACGCATAAATGTGAGTGCTCCTGCTGGGATGGCGGGAATCATTAATTTATACCAAGATAGAAATAAGCGCTGTCGAGAGTTAGAAGCTTATGCACAATAATCAAATAACATCTCACGAGTCAACATGGTTTAGTGAGATCAACCACAAACTCAATAACAGCTCTTCCTAAAAAATATATATATAGGATCGAGCCCCATCCCAAGTAGTACACTATGATAATAATTAGTTATAGTAACTTGATTTTGACTTAGCAAGTCTTGTTTATGCTATCTCAACCGAATGGCAACAAGTATGCTACTAGGGATGTAAGAAACATTGAAAAATAACACGCTAAACAACTTTTCGTGATTTTTTTTTGCCAGTTATATTTTGAGCCGTTAAAGTAGATCTGTCAGTCGTTCATGAAACCACCAGAGAGACGTTTCTTTTTTATTGGTAACAAATTATTCTTGAGATTTTTGGATGGTTCGTAGGAAATATTATTACCTACCTCGAGACAAAATTTCATCTAAATAAAATAAGGCGTTTTTCTATAAATCGACTTAAATTTTTTTTAAATCATTTTTTTTCACTGTAGGGCTCAATTAAATTGTTTTTCAATATTTGTCTTCAAAAATTTAACTAATTTTGTAATAGTCACCCAGACAACCTCTTTTAATTATAGTTTTTATAGCCAACTAAGATTTAAAAAAATATTGTTGTGTGTTTTTAAGTCGTAAATTGAGGATCATTTTCAGGCCAAAATTTTATCTAATTGCAACAAATAATCTCTTAACTTCGTAATATTTGAAAATCATTTGATGGTAATTAAAAATAATAATTAAATCTCGCTTTCTTCTCATTAACCGATCTTTGTTCTATCCTGTTCAAGTTGCAACAAACCATAGTTACGTGTTGCTTTTGTCGTGACATTCGTACCTGGCAACAAGTCAGTGTTGCAGCGAGTTGTTCGGAAATTGATTCCTTAGTTTTACAATTTGTGATTTGTTTCAATTTGCCAGTTGAGTTCTTTTGAAATATTACGCTAGGTATAGCAAACGCTGGATAGTTTATAACAAGCGTGTGGATTTAGAGTGTATTAGTTACTACGTTGCTCATTAATGTGCTCATTACGCATGTGGCGCAAAAAAGAGGTCGCCTGAAAAAATGTGAAGTGACTTATATTGTTATTATACTATATTTGGTTGCAGGATGCAATGTTAGCCTAGCCCCTTATTTCGACCTTTGTACCAAATACGTCATTAATTCAGCGATTATCGACCAAATCATTTTGCAATCATGATGATCGATTTATTTCAAAGCATTTAAGACATAATAAATCAATTTAATAGTTCTCAGTTTCCTTATCTTTTTATCTGCCGTGACAGATAGGCTTCACGATCGTCAAATGATCTAAGTTTTACAAAACTGAACCGATAAACCGAGTAATGCAGCTTAGCTATACAGTAAACAGTCACATAATGTAAATAAACTGTTCACATGGATACATTAACATTGATTTATCAAGATTACACCAGACCCAATATTAGGGACATATTTTTTTATACGATCCCAACATGGTATTTTTTTTGGTGTTGGTAAGATTTTCAATGCGGTTGGAAATCAAAAAAAAAAAGCTTATATAAACATAAACCTGAGCAAAAATATCTGTGTAGAGAGAAATACAATGTTTTCATTATCGAATGGCCTATAGATCACATGGGAAAATCATTCAAGTGTTTTTGTTTAGTACAGCGAATATAGTGGATACAGCCTAAAATCATAAAAGAGAAAAAATCATACGAAGACTGTATTTAATTATAAATCTAGCTGATGCGACAAAGTTGCATCTATACTTAGACCCAATTTGGTGCTAATAGACCGACATAACTTCATACCTCTCGAAAGTTTATGCCTTTATAACATAAGCTCCGTAACTTTTCGTTATGCATATTGTCTAACTCACTAAACTCATCTAAAAAAGTGTACAACTACATCAATATCGTCTACAGCTCAAATAATTAATGAGTTGCAATAAAAAATGTAATCGATCACTGCATACTAGACGGAGTCAAGGGACACATCCCCTGAGTTATACCGGCGTCTGTGTTTATTCTATTCATCATATCTTTTGTTGCTGTCAATGTTCTACCACAGAGCACTTAATTATATATTAAAATCTAAGTCCAGTAGCTGCTTAAACGATTTTCATTAGAACAAAACAGAAATGCCACTGATGGGAAGCTAGCTTGAAAGACGAGAACATGATATAAAATTTCCTCCGCCAGAATGGGATGGTTTACGTTTCGAGTTTAGAAAATGTGGGGAATTTCTTTATTGCATAAACAATTCGTCCCAAGTTCGCTAAGGGTTTGCGACCATGCAGGAGTGAATTCGCAATTTTTCCTCCTCCGTGTTTGTCTTTTCCCACAAATTCTCTTTTCTGTTCTGTACAATTCATGGTGCCTGGGCCTCTGCTATTCTTGGATGGCCATTGCCGTACTCAGCAGGCAATGTACAATGTGGATACATTTTAAGCCAAAGAGTAGAAAAGATTTCTTTTTTTCACATCAGGGAGGTAATCAAATTTTATGGGTCTGGAGATTTGAGAATGTGGCGTGTAAAGGTTGAAATTGGACACCTGCGTTTAGATGAATGTAATTAAAAGTAAGAGCAAACTAACCGACCATTCAGTCGCTGAAAGCGTTGTTCCGCCTACGATTTGAACAGATCTGAATTTTATCCCAAGGCACGTCAGCAACTATAATTTCCTTAATTCATCACTTCAATTAAACAATACCATTCGCCCAGATAAGAGAACCTCACCTGCCACTAGAGCGTATCTTCTCGAGGGATTTGCTCCTTCTTACATCAACACATGACGGTAAAGTATTGACATAAAACCAGTCTAAATGGAAACATTAAACTTTCATATAATTTATCCCGGATTAAAGAAGGATTATCTGACCCCTTTTTCATCTGCTCATCCTCTGCATAAACGTGCCGCTGTGAGCTGTGATGGGTGCATTTTACGTTGTATGCACTCCCGTTCCCCCAAGATGCGCCTGTCCGTTCAGAATGATTATATGCTTATGATGTCTGGAAAATGTGCCATCAACAACACCACCATCATCGTCATCATCAGATTGAGCATATGGATTACAGTCAGTCTCCGATGCACGGACTTCACCACATTATAGTGGCCCAAGTGGCAATTGACGTCTCACGTGGGAGGTTTGTATTTTGCGCACGCACAATGGTTTGCAGTATTCATAGCCAAATGTCCTGGCTGCAAATATATAGTATGGGAGAGAGAGAGAGAGAGAGAGAGAGAAAGAGAGTCTTCAATTAAATTACCTTAATCTATATAACAGTGTTTGAAACTGAATCTACTGTGCACTACATATTTTCGCATTATTATTTTTTGTTGCTACTACATGTTAATTGGATCCGTTGACCTGTAATAAACCTACTATTTACCAGAAAAGTTAAGTTAATTATCTAACGCTCAACACACTTAGAAAAAATCGTGTAAGTTTATGACTAATAGAATGCACATAAATGGAGCGGCCTTTATGATTTAATAATCTGTCGCATGAAAAATTACATCAACCAAATTAAATTTTGCCTGTAACCCTATTTAGACACATATCAAGTTGATGTAATATTTCAAGACGATGGAAACGTTCGTTAGTTAAAAATTATACTTGAAACGAATTACCAACGAAAAGAAATGATAGCGAAATGAATTTTCAGGACTGTTAATTTTGACCACAGCGTTATAATCAGGGAGTACTATCACATATATTTGGTATGCGCTACAGTAATAAAGAATAATTTTTCTTTTTTGCTCTGCGGACACTATATTGAAAGAAAATAGATCATAGTTTTGGCCTCGATGCGTGACAACAATATTACATCTGAGGAATTGATCTAGATTTGGCAACCAGCAGCAGCTTACTAGTGTGCAACTAATAACCGATTTAAAATGTGTGGTTTACTGCCGCAGGAAGCAAAAGAAATTTCACACGTCGATGATTGCCAAGAGTCGAAATACAACTGAAGCACAGATGATGCGTAGAAGGGAGGAGTGGCTCTTTCAGTTTACATGGATGGTCTTGTAATTTTAAAGGACAATGGTGAGCAACCAAAATAATTTCTGAAGGTCGTGTAATATTATGTTATTATGATGGATTTGTATTATTATTCATAACGGATATTTGAAATACCCTTAATTGAACATAAAGATGCAGCAGCAAACCATTACGTCGACCTAAATTGTGTGATATTTTCAAATTGCGTGTCATGTAGTTTCCATAATTTTTTAGTGTGAACTGTTAAAAAATCAAAAGCAAACCAAGAACTTTGCCATTGCCATTTCTTTAGCAGCTACTTAAATGAAACAATCGCCAAATGAAAGGTACTATGGTCTCATAAGTCGCTTTTGAATTTTCTTGGAATCGGTTTACTGGTTCCGGAGATATCCCCGAGATATTGGCCAATTTCTGATTTAGATGAAAACCCATCATGCGACACCTCAAATTACATGAGAGTTCAAAAATAACTTTAATGGTGTTGATATCAGAAGTCCAGTACCACATTGGCTACATCTGAGTTGATGTTCCGAATACTTCCGGGAAAGTGTTACAAATTAGGTCACAAATCTCGTTTTTCCTGTACTTTGCTTGTTACAAAACTTCAAAACCCATTCCGGTCTAATTTTGCTTTTGTGGGGATCAAACTTCCACTCCGTACTCCGTACTGATCACATTACATTGAATGAATATGTGTGATATGGAATAATTCAATGCTTCCCCACAATGTAGTCTAACAGAGTTATTATCGTCGATGCAACAAAGCGCAACCGAAAGCTTAGAAGCTCAACAGAGAAAATGTCGACTGGTTGCCTAGAAACTAGAAATGCCAGGCATATTAGAAACACGAAAATATAAATCGGCACCAAAATAATAACACGCACGAATATGGATTTCCGGAAAAACTGACGCGGTTGGTCAAAGCAACGATGGATCGAGTGATGTGTGTCGTCCGAGTATCAGGGACACTCTCGAGTTCCTTCGAATCTTGGAGAGGGCTGCGGCAAGGTGATGGATTGTCGTGTTTATTTTTTAACATTGCATTGGAAGGTGTGATTCGAAGAGCTGGTATAGACACGAGTGGCACGATCTTCAGGAAGTCTTTGTCTTCACCGACGACGTTAATATCGTAGCACGTTATTTTGAGACAATGGCGGAAAAGTACATCAGTGTTAAGGTGATTAATGCGTTGACAACAGAATACATAAAGGAAAGTGGCTCACGAGAAAACAATGTTAGCCTTCTTCCACGAGTTCAGATCGACGGTGATGAAATCGAGGTAGTAGACGAATTCGTGTATCGGGCTCATTGGTGACCGCCGATAACGACAACAGCAGAGAAATACATAGGCGCATTATGGCTGGCAATCGTGCCTACTTTGTACTCCGACGGACGCTTAGATCTAACAAAGTTCGCCGAACTACAAAATTGCCCATCTACAAGACATTAATTAGTAAAGGTAGTTCTCTACGGCCACGAAACATGGACATTGCTAATAGAGCACCAACGCGCCCTTGGTCCTCCTAAAAACATTTTCCAAAAAGGAACAAACCTACTAAACATTGCGAAACTCTAAGATCCACTTCATCATTTTGGGATGTAATTGCTGAGCAATCAAATTTTAAGGATGTTCCGAAACTTTCGGAAGATTAGGAAATGGTCACTGCGCGCCATTAATTGTTCTCCACATCACCTTACTTCTTTACTACTTCAGGCCCAGACTAAAGAACAAAAGAAAGAATATTCCATGGGACCATAAAGTAGCCAGATCTCGGTAGTGTTGCCGAATGCAGCAATTTAGATAGCATATTTGAAATAAGTGGCCCAAAATAACTTGGAAACCTAGCAAAGTAAAATCTATTTTTAGACTTTTTCCGCCTTTTGTGTGGAATGGAATCACAGTGTTTTTAATATGTTTGGAAAACTGTTTCATGCTATTAGGTTGTGGCAAGTTTGACATGTTTTTTTTTACTTTCGCTTACCGCTATGATTCTGTGCGAAAGAAAATTAAAATACGACAGTGATTTTCATAGTATTTGAAGTTCAGGGCTTTTTTTCGTATCCTTCTAGCAAAACAATTCTAACACGTTGAGATAGTCTAGTGAGATGAGGTTTTGTAATTTCCTAAAACTTATCGAAATTAATTTGTACTATTTATGGACCTAGATCAGAGTTCAATACCGAATGCGGTGTCCAAAGAATGAAGCCCTTGTAAACTCTAAAAAACCATTCGTGAATTGTACGCAAATTATACACAAAACTACAAAAATTGTGAAAAAAAAGTATGCTCTCTGCTGCTTATCGTTGCATGGATGTTTCACAGATCCTGTTTTATCGACTTGAAATGAAGTTCGAAAAAAGGGGGAGAGGGGATGATTTTTCCGTAAGGGAATTGATCCTACCGTATTGGGAATAGCTTCTACTCAATCCGTGGTTGATCTTACTAGGTCAAGGTGACTTGTGCGAAATAGTGTGATTAGTAAACAGATTTTGGCTTGAAGCGTGTGATAACTTTTCTTTTATGTGAAGATAATCAAATGATTTTGGCCCCCCTCAGCAACAGCACATATATGTGCGGATACAATACAAGAAGAGCAGTGATTGGCTGGCCAAACTTTACAGCAAATATCACCGGAGCAATCATAGGACGGTGATGCTCTTGAATTCAACGAAGCTTCTGCTTCTTGGATAAATCACAATGAACCGTATTGTAGGAGGCAGAGACGCAAACACGATTGGGAATATTCCTTTCACCGAATCTGTGACATCTGACATCTTGTGTTCTGTACAAGTACATGTATCATAGTACTCATAGTAGTATCATAAGTTGTGTTATGTACAAGTACTGTGTATCACTGAAGAGAGTTCGAGGGTTCAATTCAAGAAGCTTCCGTTCACCTGGGAGTTCATAACTACATACCTGGTGAGGAGTCGGAAAGTTAATTCTGAAAACTGAACCGAGAGGGGTAAAAAAATCCATAGGGTTATATTCAATTCTTGTTTGCCGTATCTTAAAATTTTCAAACATTTAGTAAGATTCCATGATTCAAAATCAAACATAGCTTACACTGGCGTAAAAAACCTATCGAAATTCATTAAATTTCCTTATCAAACTTTATGAGCCCACTATTGTAATTTCATAGGGCCCTTATGACGTCCATGTGCGTGATTCCCTCAGGTGGTTGTTAGAATTTTCTCAAGTCAATATTATCAATTTCATAAACCACCTTATGACTTTCATGACTGATTTCATTTGTAGTCAATAATCATAAGGTAGATGTATGAAGTGGTGAAAAGCGCGCCTCAAATTATTTTTTTGTTTACTCTTGGTGGATTCTCAATCCTGACGATTCCGGTATACCCGCGCTAATACACTTCCCAAAAAATTTGGAAAGTGAAACAGGACGATGTAAATTATCCCCTGAAAACTATGAAATTGATAAACAAGTGGATTGCTATCAGTTGTGGTTGCGCTTTATATATGTATGAGGTCTATCGTGAAGAAACTTATTCGCGCATTATTTTTAATGAAGATTAGTGTAAATCCGTATGTAAACTCTCGTCAGAACATTTAACATTAATAAACTTCAATTCCACTGCGGCGGTGCTATAAGATGACTTGCATTGGCATTTTTTTCATAATCACAAAGTTAGTATAAGTAGAATGCATATATCTGTACAATTTAATGAAAAAAAATAACATAATACTTATGTTATATTAATAATTACACAGATAAAAAGAAACACTGAATTTTCTGTGTTATCTAATGCACATAAAGGGAATGCTAGATTTGGCAGAACATAATGGGATATTTCATGTAAATTTAAGCCAGATAACGCCTGAATCGAGTCTGTTGTATGAAAGATTGCAAACAATATCGTTGTTTACGCTCCTTTGGCTTGGAATTACACGAGGGGAAATTTTACACGCTTGTTAAAATTAATTATTTTTTTCTGTGTAGTATAACCAATGCATATGACGTGCATAGCATTCACAAATAAATTTCACAATGCTGTTCAATGAAACGTATACGGCTGCCTTAAAAATCCATTGGAAGTGGTTGTGACAAAAATCATGGCATTTTATAAGGTATTGTTATGAAATTCAATCCTTTTCCTTGTGGATAAGATTTATAAGGTTATTTAATGAACTTACAACTTTTTTTTGCACTAATATAGAACATATTTAAAATTATATTACAGGTTAGAGTATTAAGAAAATTTGATTCTGTAATTCATTACTTAGATTTACGTCATGGCATGCAAATAACAATTTAGTGTTTTAACTGTCATGTTTAGTAATAGAGGCGCATCAAAAATAAAATAATAATATATCGAATGACAAATAAAATAATCGAATATCGTGAACCATATACCTCTTAAACTTAAACTAAACCACTAAATTAAATAGATTGCCCAATGTTGTGAATCAACTATTGCTACCATTCGAACGATTTTTCACACACGATCATTTGCAAAAATCCATCAATGGGTGAAAAACACCAATTTCTGCTAGAAGTGCCTCTCCCCATTCAATTGGTAAACCCGATTTACCCATTAATGGGTAAAAGCAGTTAATGTCACAAAATGGGTATTTTTTCACTTATTGCAATGAAGCCAAAATGGGTAAAAAATACCCATTTTTGCATACAGGTTATGTAGCAGTTTGGTAGATTGTAATTTTATGATATTCATGGTAATCAATCAATAAATGCAAAAAATAAATATAGAACCAATAATTGTTTTTATTCATGCCTTTTCTGGTATAGTTATGAATTCGACTTCTTAACAAGCTCCTCAATGTAAAGTGCACACAAACCGATTGTAAACATTTAGTTCAACTTAAAGTTTTACAACCGACGATCTGGAAGCAGCTTTCTAAGCATTAAATATATTATAAACAAAAATATTATTTGCCTTACTTGCGTTGTTCGAAGAGTGAACAGTTTCATATAGGGTATGTGTACCTTGACTCAGCCTAATATGCAAGAATCGATTACATTTTTCATTGTAACTCATAAAGTATTTGAGCTGGAAACAAAATTTAACTAGTTATACACTTCCTAAGATATGTTTACTAAGCCATTTGTTTACTAAACCATCACGAAAAGCTACACAACTCATTTTATAAAGTCAGAAACTTTCGAGAGAAATGGATGTAATATCGGTCTATGGGTACCAAATTGGGTCTAATCATGGATGCAAGTTCGTCCCATTCGATTGATTTTCTTTAAAAATGCAATCTTCGTGTGGGTTTCTTCCTGATTTTCTGATTCAAGGCGTTCCCAGCTGTATTTGCTCTACTCAACAAACAATTTCACAAATCAAACTATACTTAAACGGCTAAGAAATACTTAATTGATTTTTACATATGATTTAGCGGTCATTCGACAATCCAAACATTATAATTCAATCTAAACAGATTGTGTTCGTTTAATTTGTGTTAAGATGAGCCATATGAACAACATTCAACCGGAACTCAGACATTTGTATTGTAAATGTTACCAATAACAACATTTTTACTACGCTTTTCATACAACAGGCCATAGTTGGGAACATAGAAAAAAATCTGTCCCTAACATTGGGTCTACCGTTTGCTTGTTAAATCATTGTTATTTTACCAATGTGACCTGTTAGTTTATAACATGTGACTATATTCTGTACATCTTGGCAGCATTATTCGGTTTATAGGTTCAATTTCGGCAAATTAAGATCATTCGAAGATCGTGTAGATAATCTGTTCAGCTTAACCAGTAAAGTCATGGTGTCTAAAAAGTCAAGGAAATCGAAAACTGCGCGATTGATTAATTATGTCTCAATTGCTTTGAAATAAATCGGTCATGCTGATAGCAACATGATTTTGTTGATTATCGAAGAAATAATGACCTATTTGGTATATAGGCCGAATCAAGGAGCTAGGCTAACATTACATCCCGTTACCCTATTATTATTATTATTTTTTAATTGAAAAACTGAAACAAGCGGCGCTTTCAACCAACGATGCAATGGATGCGCTTGGGTTTTGAACTGTTTTTTCACCCATTAATGTGAAAAAATATATAAATTTTGTATTGTATGAGTTTTCCTCTAATGGGTTTTTTTTACCCATTGCATGGTTGAGCAATTTCCCCATTTTTTAACAGATAGGCATGCTATTTGAACATGCTATTTTGTTTTTTCACCAATTAATGGGTTTTCGCAAACAACCGTGCAGGCTAAGATCAGTTTACCCAAATATGGGTGCAGAATACCCATAATCTCGAAAAGTGCACATACCCATTTATGGGTACGTGCCTACTTACTCATATTTGAGTATTTTTTCCATACAAATTTACTAACATATGCGTAAAGTCAACTTTACCCATAAATGAGTTTGTGCAGTTTTTTGCGATTATGGGTAAACTGAGCGTGGCCTGCAGAGCGGATCGAAAATAAGAACAGAACATCGTGCTCGACGAACAATTTGGCTTCCAACGTGGTTTCGTCACGTCACCAACGAGTCATTAACAACCTCAGACGGCACAAGTCTGTTTCTATATCATCTGCCGTGGCACTTCTCGACATTTAGAAGGCCTTTGATAACGTATGGCATGGTGGTATGGTGAACAAGCTAAAACAAAACAAACTTCCCATCTGCCTGGTGTATTACAAATTATTTATCAGACGACATTCCATGTTTCGCTGCATGGTGTAGTTTCCGATGCGCAAGAGATCTACGCCAGCGATCCGCAGGGAAGTATACTAGGTCCACTTCTGTTCAACCTTTTCACCTCGGACATATCCCCGCTCCCTGAAAATGGATCTCAGTCGTTGTTGATACATCAGTCGTCCACAATGGTAGGGTAACAAGAGTGCTTACCGCGAAACTCCAACGAAGCCTAAATGTCCTGTCAGAATACTTCACTGAATGAAAGATCTATATCAACGCAGCGAAGATCCAGGTCATCCTCTTCCCACACTACAACTCTCTCAAACTTGTTCCGCTTGAGGATTGTAAAATAAACCTGAACAACACAACAGCGGAAAGGATCAAATCAGCTGTCTACCTTGGCGTTTCCTTAGACAGCAAGCTGATTTTCAGGCAGCAGGTTGACAAAATTGTCACAAAGTGTAACATTCTGTTGAATTGATCAACAGAAGGTTTGAATTATCCCTTAAAAAACAATTTTGCTGTCTACAAACAAATCATACTCCCGGTCATCGAACATGACATGCCAGTCTGGGAGAGTGGCGCAAAAACACATCACCTGAAGCTACAGCGTGTGCAGAATAAGTCCCTTAGGATGATCTTTAACACCCTCCGAGAACAAGAACAACTGAGGTCCACCGTCTGGCCGAGATAAAATTACTTCGCAGAGCGATTCAGTCAGTCTATCAATCGGTACAGAGCACGCTCCCTGACATCGAATCACCAGATCATCCCTAATCTGGTTCCCCACGCTTAGACTTTTCAAATTATAGTCTAAGTAGATTATCGAATTTTAACAAACAATGCCCCAAGGGCTGACCTGAAAATTTACCTACACCGTGTCCAATATACTCTTATACAAAATAAAACTCTATTTATTTCAAATCGATAATCCAGATTTTATAGATTACTTTACCCATTATATTGCAATATAATACTGATCAACTACAGCATATGATTTGGAATAACACCGCCTTTGACCTTCTTGACCAGCTCCGGACGTTTTTCGAAAGCGTCACAGGCGGCACGCACGACTTCCATCGGCATTTCGTCCTAAGTTTGTTTGATTACGGTTTTGAATTGGTGCATACCTGACGCCCTGTGGTCATTTACCTACGCTAGCATGTATGACCATACGAAATAATCCAAAGGATTCACCACAGATCTGATGAACTGCGAGGCCATTCATTTTTGTCCAAAAAGTCGGTCAAATTTTCTCGTCACCAGCCCTGAACGAGATTTGCAGTATGCGATGGCGCTCCGTCCTACTGAAACACATAGTGATCATCTCCAAACACCTTTAGTACATATGGCTTGACAACTTTCTCCAAAGCATCCGTTTTATAATATACGGTATTCACTTTAACGCCTTTTTCGATGAAAACCAGTGGTAATTTGCCCCGCTTGCAAATTCCTCCCCAAACCATCACTAACGCAGCACTTTGGTACCGTGGAATATTCCTATCACTCTCTGGAACAGTTCTCGAAGAGAGAGAGCCCACAATCTGTCGTTCTGGACATTGTGGGATTGTTGCAAGACGAATAACTTTTCGTCGGAAAAGATAAATTCTTCCCCACCGTGCCGCGACAAAAGCAGACTTTCTCTTTCGAGTCGTTTTTGCTTGGAAGGTTCCGAAACTCCGTAAACATTACGTTTCTTGAAAGCTTGGAATCCGGATCTCTTCCGGTCATCCAATGAGCATGTGTCACGGTACCTTCAGATGGTTCGGTATACAAAATCCTGCTTTACTCCGAGGTTTTTCAAATTTCTGAAAATAGCGCCCGGGCGCTCACCTTTCAAAAACATTTTTATCACCACAGCGCGAAACTCCTTCATCGCTGGTAAAAGATAAACACCGAATGAAAACATTCGGACATAACCTAAAAGCGTTTGCATAAACATAGTGCAAAACTATACCAACACATACGTGAAGCATGTTGAGTAGTTGCACGACACCAATGCAAGGTAAAAGTGTATGAGAATATATTGGACACGGTGTAAAACATATAACACACAAAACAAACTGAACACATTAAACACTCAAACAAAGCTGAAGAGCTCATTGGGCTAAAACACTTAAAAAATGTAAATTAGTATATAAGACAAAGAATGGAAATTAAAAAAAAAAATTAGTTGAGCACATAGCAGCGAGCAGTCGCAAGCCAGCAGCAGCCAGGAACAGAAGCCAGGATCAGCAACCGGGAATAAGATATTCCAAGCACCAGATATCGAGCAGCTACAAAACAAAAAAGATGTGACAGCTACAAAAACACACCCTCACGCAACAAGGACTTACTTCGATGTGTTCCTTTTCTGAGATATTTGTAATAATAAAATACTAACAAACTTAAGAAAAGTATGTATAGACCTTCGTAAACATTTCATATATTAGGGAAAAAGGAATTATACACATGTTAATGAGATCCTGGCGGTTAAAGCTCAATTTGATTTTTGAAAAAAACAAAACAAATCATTGGAATTCAAATTCGGCACACCAGAAAAAACTTAACCATATGAGATTATTGTCGGTGATCTATTTGATCTCTATGTCACCTCGTGTTCTAATAATTACATCCGATAAGCTTCTCTTTTGTCTGATCCCAACTGTTCTTTGAATGTAATTTAATTCAGGCAGTCAGTAATTATGTTGGTAAGCAAGAATAAACTCATCGGGAGATGACGCGGCGTTGATGGTACATACAGCGTATGAACAAACAAATTTACCATATTTAAACCATTTTTGTTTTCGAATGTTGGCCTGACTCTTTATGAATAATTTAGCCGACGGACGCTCATTGAACTACAGCGGCAGGAAAAGGGTAAAAGCAAGTGATTTCCCGTTATGGTTATGGGACTACCAAGCTGGTAGGACGAGTTAGTCGGAGGGTGGCACATGGACGAGGCCCGTTATGCTAAGTAAACAATTGTCTTTCCTTTCGAAGCAGAAAAGGGATATTCAACTCACACATACGTGTGACGTATATGTGCATGCTCCTGTGCCAAGGATACACCGTTGTTAGGGAGCTAAGCATTTGGCCAACCGAGCTGGCATTTAGCATATAGCATAATAGAATGAGGAAACAGAACAGGGAAACCATAAAGCTAATAACTCGTAAAAATAAGTGCAGATTATGCCACATGAAATCGTTTCTCGGGATTGTCGATCTTTCGGTTTGATGGCCTATCCTTCTGTTTCAGTTAGTGTCCTCACATTTGCTCGCATCAATTGTGCGAAGTGGTGGTTGCAAAGGATGCGTACAGCTTGTGGCTTGTGGGGTGATGTCTGTTGATTTGATATGCTTGTGCAAACATAATAAAATATGTAAGTAGGATTTGTGACATCTCGGCGAAGAGGCGAATTTATTACGCAAGTGGTCGCTCAAAACGGCATGGCGTTCAGCAGGGATTTCCAACCTGCAGAGTAATAAATTTCTAAAGCAGCACTTACCAACGCGCAGATGAGTTCACTAGTGGCTTGTTTTTTTGCACACGCATCATTTTCATTTCAATCGAATATTTCGGCGGCATTTTATTGATGCAAGATGCAACAAAATAACCGAATACAAAAATTGCAATCAATAGAAATAAAGTTATCAACCGGTGTGGTGAATAATGAAAGAAATCTACGAATGAATTATTTTTGAATTGATCTTCGGTAAATCATAAAAATCAGGCCAAGTCCAATCAAATCTTATATTAAAATAGCATCAACCCAACAGAAGAACCCACCATTTTAGCATTGCATAATATGTCAAAATATTGAGACAAATGTTGTGGGGTGAGCAAAACGTCAATAATATTTTTGTAACTTTCATAAGTACAAAAGTACTAGCATTCGTCACACCTCCGCCTGCGGGCGTCTGACATGGCATTGCTGTAGATATCTTTCAACTGAACCACGTTCAACTCTGATTCAATCACCGTTCCATTCGTCCCTCATATTTCCTATTGGCAGGACAGTTTCAGCTTGTCCTTCTTTTTTACTTTGCGCAACTGATATGGTTCGGTCTGCAGCTGTTGAATTTGTTACGCCATTTGGTTGCTTCCGCTGCTTCGGCCACCTCTTAAAAGCGGGTTGTGATTTGGGATATTTGAGCACCTCAGCTTAATACCAGGATGAAACTCTGATCGACACAAATTCACAATCACTCATAAAATAGCAAACAGTACGTTAAATGCGAAAAATCAGGAAAAAATCAAAAACATTGACGGAAGAAAAAATATTCGCTTCCAACGTCGAGTAAAGCATCTTTCTAAATAGTTTCATAGTAGCGATTGCAAAACTGTGATTTCTTCCAATCGCCATATTGAAATATAAGAAATCATTGAAATGTGGAAGTTCACCAAATTTTAAATATAATGCTAATGAACTGTTGATCAGAGTGGCAAAAATAGATCTCCGTATAGTGTTAAGGATCACAAGCGGGTAGTTCAAGATTTCAAGAGTAATCCCAACAGTTCGGCTCGAGATGTGGCGAAGAAACTGAATCTAACCAATACTCAAGGTTGCGGCTTATCATTTTTGACTTATCCATATTCATTTGCCGATAGCTCTTCTCAGAAGCTCAATTTCAAAATATAATGTATGATGAAAATATGGTGCTTGAGTAGACCTACAACTTGGTCTAACAATACATAGCTCTATTTCTTATATCTGAGGAATAAGAACGTATATTCGCAGTGATCTTCGCGATGATATTCGCGGTGAAGATCACGCGATTATCATCGTGAAGATCACTGTGAATATACGCTCTCATGGCGAAGATATAGGAGTTAGAGCAATGTACTGTTAGACAAAGTTGTAGGTCTACTCATGCACTACAAGTTCATCATACATTATATTATCAAATTATTACATTATATTATCGACCCTCTGAAAGGAGATATTGGCAAATGAATATGCCTGAGTCAAAAATGGTAAGCCGCAACCCTGCCAATACTTTCGTGCAAGATGCGAAATACGGTAGGTAAAGCACGTACACGGAGGCTCTACACCCAAATGTTGACGAAACCACATTGCCTTGTTAGGGAACGTCCATTAATTACGTCACGCAAAAATTGAATTTTTTAAACGACCCCCCCCCCCCGTTGTCACGTTTTTTGTATGGACAATCAAATTTTTTTGTATGGATCGTCACACATGTTTTTTTATTTTTTGGATTTATGTTATTGAAAGCTATGTTTACAAGGAACGTTTACAACATTTCTCTTGGAATGACCCCCCCTTTGTACTCCTTAACGAGCTTCAAACGTTTCTCGAACGCGTCGCAGGCGGCACGCACGGACTGCATGGGCATTTCGTCCCAGATTTTGAGAATTACCGTCTTGAAATGATCCAAAGTGCTGACCTTGTATTCGTTCAGCTTCGCCATCATATAGGACCAAACAAAAAAGTCGAGAGGATTCAAGTCCGGGGAGCTGGGAGGCCACAAAGTTTTGTCCAGAAAGTCGGTTAAATTGTCCCGACACCAGGCTTGAACCACATTTGCCGTATGGGCTGGTGCACCGTCCTGCTGGAACACGTAGTGCTCATCGCCGTAGAGGCTTCGGAGACTGGGGGCAACAACCTTTTCCAAAACCTCAGTTTTGTAGTACGCCGCGTTGATTTTGACGTTTTTCTCAATAAACACCAAGGGTAGCTTACCACGTTTGCATACTGCCCCCCAAACCATCACCGACGCGGCACTTTGGAACCGAGGGATGTTTATATTGGATTCAGGAATGCTGTCCCTCGATGGCGCCCACACCCGGTCATTTTGCACATTGTGCGGCTGCTGCAGCACGAACAGTTTCTCGTCCGAAAAAACAAACTCCTGACCAGCGTGCCGAGAGAGGATCCTCTTAGCTCGATCCAACCGCTTTTTGCTGGTAGCCTCCGAAACGCCATGGACCTTACGTTTTTTGTAAGGCCTGAAACCAAGGTCCTTGGTGAGTATGGTGTGAGCGGTTCCAATGGAAACGTTGAGATCTGCAGCCGTTTTCCGGATTGAGCGGTTCTTTTTGCGCCGAATTCGCTCCCTCACGATCTTGATGACCCGTGGCGTCCTCGCTGAACGCGGCCGACCGGATCTCGCACGGTCATTGGTCGAGGACGTCTCCCGGTATCGCCTGATGGTCGTGTAGACAAAGTTCCGCTTGACCCCATGCGATTTCAGCAGCCGGAATATATCGCCGGGTCGCTCACCGTTCAAAAAACGCTTAATTACGAAGTCCCGATACTCTTTCATCGCGCGTAACAAACGAACAACAACTAACAGAATGTCAACACCGCGCACATTCGGTAGCGTATGAATGAAGCTAAAGCTGACACCAATACCAATGCAGAATATGTACATGGCGCATACCTACGCAATGATGAAAACTTGTATTCGAACTTATTGAACACCGTGTACATGCTAAAGCTCGATTCGAAGTAAATATGGGCTCACGGTTTAATACACCACTGCGTCCCTGGTGGTTGGAACAAAAAATGTTTGACAGGCTTTTGTTAATGTTTCATTGACAAATAAATGGTGGTGAAAAGTTTTTCTCGATTGATGGACGCCTCTCGAAATTACGGATCCTGGAGAAAATAAAATTAATTGCGCACAAACACCTAGAGTGTGTCTTGTCATCAAAAGTTACAAGAATACTCTGGGTGTGGATAGAGCACAGCGCATCTATCATATACGTTGCACAAGGGACAAAGAGCTGAGAAGAAAGGTGTTGAAAGGCAACCCATACGTGATTTGGCAGAGAAATACGATTCAAACTTTTCCACCGTGCGTAACATCCTTTCGAGAGAAGGATATAAGTTTTTTTGTGCCAGTAAACATCCAAATCGTAGTAAAGTATGTTGTATGTAAGCAGAAGCACTTACACGAAACCCACGGACAGGATTGAGAAGCTCCTTCCAACGAAACGCTCTTATTACAGGAAATGAACAGTAAGCAATACACATTAGGTTTTTCATCTGGTAGTTTGTTAAAAATAAGGTTAGGAAACTCACCGTAGACTGTCGGAAGACAATTAAACCTTCGCCGATCTCGATCTGATGATTTTCATCAGGAAGGCATAACTGTCACCCATGACTTGAGCCAGATAACCACGAATCCCTCATCCAGTCTACACTTCGTCTGGCACCCTGTATTCCCCCTTACTCTTTGTTATTGGATGTATGTATGTAACGTACGTAATAGAATATAAAATCTGTACTTATAAAATATAACTGACAGCTACTGAATTGTTACTGCAAAATAAAAATTGGATTTAATAAATATCTTGACCTGAAAAAGCTGAATAGCAGAGTAAATAAGTCCTTTTACCGAAGATTCACCAATTTCAATGAAAAGATATTTGATTTATTTTATTTTTTGGAGAATCAATACAATTCTATTGGTTAAAGAAAGCAGTTTTAGTGATCGAAATGCCTGGTTTGATGGTTTCTGAAATACATTATCTTATCGTTATTATAATACTACTAATAATATAATACCAATAGTGTAACACCAATAATGACGCGGCTGGGTAGCTCAGTGGTTACCCGTTCTGCTTACTGAGCAGATGGTCGGGAGTTCAATCCCAGGCCTGTCCGCTTCCTTGCCATTTGTCACTTGCCTCTTTCTATCACCACTAGATTTAAAATAAAAAACAGTTTACTGCGCTTTCTTTCATTGATCGCTTCACTTACCACAGTGCATCCATGATCTAAAAATAAACCTGCCTCACTAACACAACTTTCCTTCCCTTGGCAATTGTAGAGATGCAGTGGTGTTCACGGTCTCTAATAACAACGATTGTCAATCTTATCATCCTTCTTCCCCCTTCCCCAAAAGACCGTGAGGACGTGGCCGGCGTCGGTACTGATCTATAAATAGAATTAGTGAACTTGTACATTGAAGATGTAAAAGCTACTCCCAAGCTCCATCTATGTGGTTCTCTGTGCAATTACACTAGTTCTGATCAGTAAAGGAGTAGCAACTACGATATTGCACGGTCTTTTTTCTAAAAAAAAAAAAACCAATAGTGTAACACCAATAAACACATATATTAAAATGCAATCCTATACTTCTTATAATCACATGCCGGGCTTTTACGGAATAATAGTTGAAGTGCAGAAATAAAAATGTTATGCTGAAATGCTGGAAAACAATTTGAGCATTGAAAGCATTAAATTGTCATGCAGCTTCATGCTCTGAAAGACAAATTCAATTTGAAATACAAAGGGTGAAGCGTATGAACGAAAACTGGGGAAAAAACTTCAAGAGAAAAAATATTCAAAAACGATAAAGCACGAAGGAGGCAGTATTATAGTGTGCGGATTCCTGCGAGCTCCTACATTACCATTCTGAATAAAAATTTGGAGGAAACTTTGCTAAAAACTGGACTCGAGAACGACCCCAAACATACCGATCGAAAAACTACGGTTTTTTTTCATGCTAAAAAGTCAAGTTGCAAGCCTCATAGCCCAGACCTTAATCTTATTGAAAACTTGTCGTCAATTTTGGATCAGCAAGTTGACATGAATCATAATCATAAACATCAAATGGATTATGGTTTCATTACCACACATTCATAAAAAAATATATCATTTACGAATCTGGTACGTATTTTGCTTTTCTAATTATAAGATTTTAATGAACAGATCTCACCGTTGTCGGTCTTCTCTCTGTTTATTCGGCGGTCATCATAACTTCTTTGAATACTAATTCCGTTTTATTCGTTTCCCTAGTCCCTGAACTAATTTGCTTCTACCTGTCACTCATTAATGCCAAACGGAAACAAAATGTAAGCAAAACAAGAATTTCATCAAATTATCACACGCCGGGTTTGGAACCAACGCAAGGTAAGACGGCACCATTTTGTTCAAAACACGGTTCTGACTAAAATCTTATCTAAATGAACTTGAATGGAATGCCATCCAATGCGATAAACAATTGGGATATCAAAATCCGATGGTTATATAGGTGCCCTGAACATAAATACATTTGTGTTACAGGAAAACTATTATTTAAACAGTATTTCTCGTATACTTGTTCAAATGGACGTAAGTAACAAAAAGATTCTAAATTGTTAACCTTGTGGTGTAAATTCTTTTACTAACGCGTCGTTTAGAAGAATTCAAATGATATAACAATGGTTCGCCAGTTGCTTTTCAACACAAGCGTCGTATCTACATTATTCCTGAAGGGAGCAAAAGCGATGTTACACCGTTTTGTGAAAAGTTAGTAAAACTTTCAAGAATAATCTATCAAAAAGTTCATTAAATATGTGCAAATATACATGATTTTGTAATAACATGCCATACACACGTTTGTTTACATTATGCGACTTACGTCAATTTGAAAAAAGTACTCGAGATTTATTTACAATGATTCCATTAGCACAAACATCACGGAATACGGCAAATATTTCGACAAAGATGTTTCATTAGGGCTTAACTGACAAACGTAAACAATGGCTTTTTTCGCGAATTTCTCGTGATTGACAACTTGCCTGATCATTCCACCACGGTAATTTCGAAGAATAAGGTTTACTTATCCGATAGAATTGGAGGCTTACATGAGTAGCCTTTGTGCCACGAGAAATTCACGGTCGAAGCCATTGTTTACGTTTGTCAGTAAGGCCTTAATGAAAAATCTTTGTCGATTTAATATTACAAATAAAAACCATGACAGCTCAAATTCAAACGTCACCGGCCGAAGCTTGCTGCGATATACATGCAACAACAGAACTGAAGCGGCTGTCATCCACGAACAACAATTGTGAAGCCGAAAACTTGGTGCTGCGTGTGGTGCTAATTTGACGACTCGGTATTCTTGAAGGTTATATGAAACAAACACAATATTCGCGGCAGGACTTAGTGAAGTGGTTTTCACAACAATAGTATTTTCTCATTGTTTATCAGCCAGGTGTTATAATGTTTTATTTAAATTACTGATACTAGTTTTTTGATGGAAGAAATATTGTAAAGAAATCAATTGTGAACCGTGCTAAAAATGTAAAATCGTCACACCAAGAGTGGTAGGCTTTAAGAACATACGCTTTCTTCAGTCCTCTGCGTGCAACTGATTATTGTGTTAAGTAAGCGTAGACTTTGGTCATAACCCCCTCCCCCAGAAAAGTCTACGTGGTTTATGAATAGCCCCTAATGCATATATTTGATGTTGTTGATCATTTTTACCGCAACAAGCCAGAGGGGCTTTACCCTATAAACGAAATTTATACAGTTTTGATCGTCATTTTTCATAACCCACAATGCCCTCAAGCAATCTAAATATATCAATTGGAAGAGCAAAGAAGACAGTCTAATAAGGTTCTTTGAGTGCGTTGACAAATAGTAGAAATCAAGTTTTTGTTTTGCTCAAAATTATTATAAAGCCTGTATGATTCTTTGCCATGATATCATAAATTTACCGAAAATCACGATTTGGCCTGCACCTAAATCGATGTTGCTTGAAGAATTGTACAATTACCATTACTCATAAAGCCATTTCCATGACCAAGTGAGGTGTAATTATTCAAAAGCTTTTGCCAGATTTACGCTCGGCTGTCGGCTGCTGCCTGAGGAACTGGTAAAATCATTTGCGGTCGATGAAGATCGAATTGCCCATTTGCCCGTTTGAGGTTTCACTTCGCAAGACATACGAGCGCTTTCTTTTCGCATACTGCTTATTAGACACGTTCAGAATACGATATATCTTAAGGGCAGACACTTTACAGTATCCCGCGGCTGGCTGTTGCTTGGCGATGATCGTTCGCTTGACCACAATAAATCTTCGATAGTTTATACGGTTGTTGAAAGTTGCGGTTACCCATTCGCACGGAGAGACGTCCATATTACTATATGACTAGCATTAGACAATGCCTACGGTAAGTTCAAAATCAACCAACCTCCTGGCACCACATCATGTTAGTTTGATTCACATTCAGCATGGCTAGGATAAGGGGCGAGACAGCTTAGATATATTCGATAATCTCGGCATTTATGTCTATTATTATATCCCTCGGGTGGCTATCCACCCGAAAATCAGATTTGCTCTCGAATAGATAATTTTGAATTGATAAGTTTGTGTTATTGGTATAGAAAGCTCTCAAATAATAACTTTGGAAGTGCTTTGCAAATATCATCGACTATTTCTAAACATCATCGAAAATATTTGATTTTTTTTAGAAAGGAATACACCTAAGTGATAACGATTTTTATGGTAACCAATGTTTGTTCTATGGATATTCTAGTATTAAGTATTATTCGGATATCTTAGTTCTATGGATATTTTAGTAATTTTAGTGACCATTTGCTTGAAAACTATTTCGTTGTTTTCAGGCGAATAAGAATATAAGTATGTTGATACATTCAGCAAAGGTATCCATCTACAACTAGCTTTCGTTACTTGTTGCTTTTACGGCTGGCTTGTAGGGCCTGAACTAACACCCTGCCTTGCCGGAGGATCATCGTGCACAGCACTATTCAGAGTCCCACGCTAGCACAAGGACGATGGTCAGCCGCTCCTAATATGGAAAACAGACGCCGTATTGAACCACTCCGGACATGTGGAGAACAGACGTTCAGATAGGTTGCACCCGTCGAAGAGCATCCCCTCCGCACTTCCCAGTCAACATTGGTTATCCGGTTTTGGTTACTTGTATACCAGTCGGCACCAGAGGGAGCTTCTGGAAAAAATGCTAAGGACCATAATCTTTCATTCTTAGCGTTTCAAGCTTATTGCTTTCGCAATACCCTTATTGCTTGCTCTCAACTTAGTGTTCTAAATACACTTCCACAGTTATTCATTGAAATCTTTCGATGCCAGGTACCATTTTGGCATTAGTATGATTGTGTGGCAAGTAAAATCATACCGTAAAGGGCGATACGGTCAAAATTTGGTCAATATCAACTTGACGTATTTCTTTCAATTTTGCATTTAAAAAACCTGAACACCCCTCATTTTGAAGGTGTGTGTGTGTAGAATGTTGCTCCTATTTTGATTTTGGAATTCACTCTTCAGTTGTCAAAATGCCGTCCAAGCAAGAAGAGCAGCGTATCAAAATTTTGCTCGCGCATCGCGAAAATCCGAGCTACTCGCACGCAAAGTTGGCAAAATCGCTAAAAGTTGCCAAATCAACCGTTACAAATGTAATTAAAGTGTTTGGGGAACGTTTGTCGACAGCCAGGAAGTCTGGATCGGGGGGAAATCGAAAACCGGAAGCCGCTGAGACGACAAAGAAAGTTGCCGGTAGTTTCAAGCGAAATCCTAACCTATCTCTCCGAGATGCCGCAAATAAGCTGGGTGTATCGTCTACAACCGTTCATCGAGCCAAAAAACGAGCCGGACTATCGACTTACAAGAAAGTAGTGACTCCAAATCGCGATGATAAACAAAATACGACGGCCAAAGCGCGATCCCGGAGGCTGTACACGACGATGCTGACGAAGTTTGACTGCGTGGTAATGGACGACGAAACCTACGTCAAAGCCGACTACAAGCAGCTTCCGGGACAGGAGTTTTATACGGCAAAAGGAAGGGGAAAGGTAGCAGATATTTTCAAGCACACGAAACTGTCAAAGTTCGCAAAGAAATATCTGGTTTGGCAAGCCATCTGTACCTGTGGCTTAAAAAGCAGCATTTTCATAGCTTCCGGGACTGTCAACCAAGAAATTTACGTGAAAGAGTGTTTGAATAAACGTCTGCTGCCTTTCCTGAAGAAACACGATTGTTCCGTACTGTTTTGGCCGGATTTGGCATCTTGCCATTACGGTAAAAAGGCCATGGAGTGGTACGCCGCCAACAACGTGCAGGTGGTTCCCAAGGACAAGAACCCTCCCAACACGCCAGAGCTCCGCCCAATTGAGAAATACTGGGCTATTGTCAAGCGGAACCTAAAGAAGACCAAAAAAAACTGCTAAGGACGAGCAGCAGTTCAAGGCAAACTGGCTTTCTGCGGCGAAGAAGGTGGACAAGGTGGCTGTACAAAATCTGATGGCAGGGGTCAAGCGTAAGGCCCGGCAATTCGGATTTGGAAAAGCGGAAGCCTAACTGAATATTTTTCCTGAATTTTATACTAATTGAACTTGAAAAAGAAATTTAATTTGATTTTTTAAATAAACGATTTCACCGATTTACACGCGTTTTCCCTTGACCAAATTTTGACCGTATCACCCTTTATGCCCAGAGAACTGCGAAATTTCTCCTTAACGAAAAATTCCTAGACCAGGCCGGGAATCGAACCCAGCTACCTCCAACATGGTGTTGCTTTGTAGCCGCGCCTTTACCGACTGAGCCAAAAGAGGACCCGTATGGGCAGCCTTCAGTTTGCACCTTTAAAATTGAAGAAATAATCCATGAAAAATCGAAAATCCATCAAGATACTCTATATCACATAACATTGTTTGTAGTGCGAACGAGGTATTAAAGCTCAACTCAAAGTAAATCTGGACGCACGGTTTAATACCCCAAGTAGCACACTACGGTCATAATTAGTCGTAGTGACTTGATTATGACTTAACAAGTCATATTTATGTTATCAGAACTGAATTGCAACAAGTGTGCTACTAGGGACACCACCGCGTCCCTGGTGGTTGGAACAAAAAACGTTTGACAGGCATTTGATGATGTTTCATTGATGAGGAAACGGTGGTGAGATGTTTTTCTCGATTGATCGACGCATCTCGAAATTACGGATAATGAAACTTGAGAAAAGAAAATTAATTGTGCACAAACATCTAGAGAATCTTTCGTGGTCGGCCTCAAAAATAGCAAAAGTGTTACAATTCTCATAGTCTACGGTGCGTCTTGTAATCAAACGTTACAAAGATACTCTGAGTGTGGATAGAGCATAGCGCATCTATCATAAAAGTGGCACTAGGGACAAAGAACTGAGGAGAAAAGTGTTGAGGTACGTGAAAGGCAATCCAGGTGACTCATACTTGATTTGGCAAAGATATACGATAGCAACTTTTCCACCGTGCGTAACATACTTTCAAGAGAAGAATATAAGTCTTTTTGTGCCAGTGAACATCCGAAAATCTCTCTGAAACAAAATTTAGTGGCCAAAAAGCGAGCACGATTACTATACGAACGAGTTTTGACGAAATTTGATGGCTGTATTTTAATGGATGACGAAACATATGTCAAAAAGGATTATAAGCAAATCCCCGGACGAAAATTTTACCTGGCAACTGATCGTGGGGATGTCCTCTGCAGTTGTGGCCTTAAAACCAAGGTTTTCATCACATCTCACACAATAACGTCGAAGGTTTACATCAAAGAGTGTCTGAAAAAGCGGATTTTATCCTTCATTTGACAACACAAGACCAACGTTATGTTTTGGCCAGCTGTCACTACTCTAAGGAGGTACTAGAATGGTATGCCGCAAACAATGTTGATTTCGTCACCAAAGAGATTAATCCTTCGAATTACCCTGAGTTCAGACTGATCGAAAAATATTGGGCAATCGTCAAGCGAAAACTTCGAGGATGCGGTAAAGAAGTCACAAATGCGTTTAAAGTGGAATAAGTTCGTCGGTACAGCGACTATGCAGATCATGATGGCATCGATCACAAGTAAAGAGTGACAGTTCGTTCGAAACGGTGCAATGTAAATTATTACATTATATTCTTGGAAGCTGAATAAATACCCTTTTGTTTGACGTTTTGATCAACCGTTGTTGTTTAATTCTTGAGTTATTATCAGTGTTGGTTAATGTACTGTAGTTTGATATTTACATTTTCATATTTGACATTTTCCGAGTAAAATCTAACATTATAAAAATATCAATTTGTAAACTTATTTTGATATCAACATCAAATTATAATCTGAATTTGATTTCACTTCACAATTGTCAAATTTGATATCAAACTTAGCTTTCATTTTGCTGTAATCTTGCGTTCACTTTTCTCTTAGAAAATTAGCTTTGTTTTCATTGTCTTGACATTGTACTAATGTAACGCAAATTAACTTTTCAATTTGCTCTCACTGATGTTTGCTGTCAATTTTGATCTTTTAACCGTTAAAACGACCAAAACGACAGCAACCAGGGTAATCATTATCGGCAACATCACAACATCGAGTTTAGTTTTCTATTTGATCTCAGACTCTACTCGGCGGGTTGGCATATGGATGTTTGGCCGAATGGACGTTTGCCCGAATGGATGTTTGGCTGAACGGACGTTTGGTCGAAAATTGTATATTAGCATAAATGTATTGCAGAGAAAAGGAAATAAGAATCTAAAATAGTATTTTCAAACGCATCAGATCTAAAAAACGAGATAAGGAACCAAAAAACATACTCGAACGCATTAGAAAGCATCCCGATATTCTAGACTTATTACACTTAGAGTTTATCAAGTGCGCATTTGCAGTAATAAGCATTCTAATTAAGTTTCAAGTATATCAATTCACTAAAAACTAAATTTTTGTGTTCAAAAATGCAAAAAATGGTATTCGGCCATTTGCCAATATACATGAGAAGAATGAACAAAATGAATAAAATCGTAGACTCCTGATTTTAGGTGGAAATATGTATTTTGCTAAACAGCTAGACAGAATGGGTCATTATTTATCATAATCTTGAAGAAATATGCAGTTCATCTGAAAGTTACCTTCTTTTAATTCTTTGCACGTGGGCCTTCTATGACGATACATATTCGTGTATTCAAAAGCAAACTTCTGAATCAAGTGCTTGTCCGGTTTATTACTCTTTGTGAGATTGTTCCTTCTTTCAAACATGACCAGTTCTTTGGAGTTTCACTGATCAAACAAATGTAATTCTCGTGATTTCATGCATTTAAATTTGAAAATTTTTGAATCGACTGGTGAATTATGTGAGAATCTATTATTTGATAATTTTTAGCTTTAATTAAATTGCGTTTTTCTCATTTTACTTTTGAGACGTTGTTTGGAATCAAATGGTTAAAAGATATTTTGCTAAATGGCTTCGAACCCTAAAATTACTTGGCATGGCATTTCACAGTAGAATCTGATTTTAAATTTCGACTTTTCTCAAATGAGTTATTCGTCCTTTTGAACAATAATTACAATAAACTTTCTCAGAAAAATCTAGCCTCAAAATGTCTGACGATAATCAAAACATGGTGAGAGATAAAATATCAAACTAAAGCAAAACAAATGGGACAAGTATATGAGAATTTCACAATTTGAATGAAGAACACACATAAATATCCATTGACCTTTTTTATTTCAATATCACGATTACGATCACCAAACGTCAATTCGGCCAAATGTGTCTATGCCAAACATCCGTATGCCAACCGTCTGTTTGCCAAATGGGGTATCATCATCTGGTGAAATACTTTCATTACGCCTTTTTATACAATCCACGAAATACATTTCGTCAAGACCAGCTAAGCGCTGCTTATCTTCTATCTAACTCGTACATGTTGGTGTTGCTGCTGTGATGGGCGGGAAATATTGATTTATCTAAAAACAAAAGCCATGTCGAAAGTTGTGACTCTATAGTCATTAATCAAGTAACTTCCCACAAGGCCGAATGAGATCCAAAATATTTGTTCAAAGAGCCGTGTGGTAGATGAAATAACTTTTATTCGATTTTTCAGGAAATTTTACATTGGATTAGCCTTATTTGGTTAATCTTGAGCCACTCCGAGCAAAGATATCTATTAACTTTTCAAGATTACAAGGGGAAGTGGGGTAAAACCAGCCATATCTTCGTTCACAGAGCCGCGTGGTAGTTGAAACAGCTTTTATTCGAGTTTTCCAGGAAATCTCACATGGGACTAGCGTTATTTTGTTAAGCCTCTCCGTGCAAAGTTGTCTATAAATTATTTAAGAATATAAAGAGAAGCGGGGTAAAATAAGCTCTATAACTCCACAACCATATCGTGCGGTGATTCCATTCGCCAGACAATTTCCTAGCGGATATGGCCTTGTTTAAAAGCCGCGCTTAAAAGCGACAAAAGTTACAAATTTGTTCCTTAGTTTTCATCAGTTCTTGCCCACTGTGCATCAGGTGGGAATAGGGCAGGAAAGTTAGTGTGATCTTTGCTGTTTAGGGACCGTGTTAACCTCTTCATACCCACAAAGGTCACAGGAAGGAGGGTTTTCTATGTTAGTAGGGTAGGACTCGATGGATCAGGATTCACCGTGATAAGTGATGTGATCATCTATATAATTCATAATAAGATTAAATTATATTTGATGTAGTGAAAAAAAAATAGTGATATAGGGACAAAATGGATAAAAATTACATATTTTGCTCCGCATTTTTGAGAGCACTTACCACCTCTCAATTATCTGAAAATCCTTTGCGTGGTCGACTAGTTTGCGTTCAAATAATCATCCAAAGTGTAATTTCTATCCATGCAGCTGTGTTGTTACACAAAACACGTAGCAGTAGGTCCAAGTTCTGACAAACTTTCTATACCAACCCACATACATGAACACAGTTTATGAAAACCACAAAAAATGCTTCGAAAATGTACATCTACTGCTGAAGGTAAACAAAAATTTCTTCTTTTCATATCTCCTGATATCAAATCTAAACTTTAATCGACGATTTGTTCCGGTAGTAGCGCTTGCACAGAAAAATTAGATAGTCTCTCAAGCAACACACTGCAAGAACTCGAATCGGTATCCGTAACCTTTTCACACTTCCGATGTGCACTGTTCACTTTCTTGCAACTGATTTTATGTGCACGCGAAACTCCTATCACATTCAAAAACGTCCCGGAAAGATCTTAACGATGAAGAAAAATCATGAAAAATGAAAATCACAACCAAAAACGGACAAAGGAAAAAACGTGACAGCTCACGAAAATCCAACCGTTCGTGGGCAGAGCTTGCTGCGATCGATCTATAGGAACAAATCCCATACCATACACATTAAAATAAGAAATGAACAATTTTTCGTTGATGCGAATTACTTTTCAAATTGATACAGCAGATCTAAACAATCATTCATGCACCCAACAGAGAGACGTTTCTAGTTTATTTGTAAAAATTCGTTGTATTGTTTTCGTACAAATGCATGAATGTTGTTTCTGTGTTGACAAATGCTTCGTGCTTTTGACAGTGCATTGAATACGAGTAAGTAGTACAAATAGTTTCATTTCAGAAAACAACGAATGGATTCGTACGTCCTACCTACGATTTCGTAATATAAACTAAATTAAATTTTTAGTGTGGTGTTCGTGTTTCATCGCAATGTAGCCGGACCCTATGGAGGTGTTGACAACAGGTTATTGACGTTTACCGCGGTTTCGAACATGTTGACCTTGTATGCATGTAACTTGGCTTGATCTTACTTTGCGAAACGGCGACTTTCTTGACAACATAATGTTGGGGTTTCGGGATCAACAAATTTTCACCATTGCCGTCGTTTTCCTACAAGTACATTTTGAGTTTCTCCCTGCTCCAACCTTGGGATGAAATGTCAACCGGTCCTTGAAACTTATTAGTACTCTTGAGCCGGTTGAATTGCAGATTGGCAGCCTACGATGAGTTTCGATTTTCCACCGTTTCATCATTTGTCTTCACTTGACTCCACATAATGACGTTATTGACAGGATGTAGGCAATACCCTTCAGCTACCAACTGTTACTAATATGGTTAGTCTCAGGGCAGTGGAAGTAACATACAGTTACACGAGTTGCATTAACTTCGTGTTCACCCTTTAGCTTAATATAACTTCGTTTTGGAAATAAGCTTCAACTAGTAATATGCTGGGATTAAAGTAAAACATAGAACACGGGCCATACTTATGTAGTCCTCTGTCGCACTGCATTCTTAATTATCGTCAAACGAAGGGACTTAACCAGACTGAATAAAGTTTCACTTGTTTTCGATTGAAAAGTTTGCTATTTTGAACTAATTACTGTCATGTTATGTTCAATCTGTCTAATTAGTCGCTGGCATCGCATGGGTGCGACTGTGGTCCTCTCCTACTCCTCACTACGAAATAAAAATTAAAAACAAGTAGGTAAAACTCCGTTTTAATCCAGCTAATATAAGCATCCTGTATTTTTTCCTTCCTCTTTTCTATCTTGTTAACAATGGCTTGTTGAAACAGAGAAGCAACGTTTGCTGCCATGAAGCCTGAAAGATAGGATATAACCCGAAGCACTTCGGAGTGTGCAGTGCCAGTCGCACTCCCTCTCACGAATCAGGAAATGGGAAAATGGGAGCAGAAGCACAGATTTCAAGCACTATTACCGTTTCTATTACGGATGTGGTTTATAAGGCAGAGAATGTGGAGATGAAAAAATCCTCTTCATAAGCATAATAATTGCCCATTCCCATACATTTCAGTTTCTGTAACTTCCCCGAAGTCATGTAGGTAGTAAGAACCCAACATTCTCTACGTCCCCGTCATGTGCTCAATGTGGATCGCACAAAACGTGATTGTGTAGAAGTTAGCTATTTGTTGGAGAGCAGAACCACCACCGACCGTATGACGAACAAAAAAAAAGAAGAAACAAACGATGGCATGAGCCCTTGTCGTCGTCGTCGTCGTCAACCCTTCTGTTGTCCAACCCTTGATAGCCCTAGGTTACCGCCCTCAACGAAGCATGGCGCAGACCTCTTAAAACGTCATCAAGAGCCATAATGAGGAAAGACGATATGCCACACATAACTGGAAGAGATTTTTCGCATAATAGATTTTATGAGCATTGTTTCACCACTCAATTACGCTTTGCTGGGCATGAGGGGATGAAAAAGACGGTTTCAGAATCGGGATGGGATAAAAGGACAAACAATGGCAATTCAATACGACCTGTTTTCGAAGCTCGTAAGGAGAACCAGCCAAAGGGTACCAGCCAGCGAAACAAGGCATGTAAAAAGGGTAAAGCAACAAACAAAAGGCTTATTGGTTGATTAGGTTGTTATCCTTAAATGTAGATGTGTCCGGGAGCGGGACCCCTTCGAGTTGATCATCGATATCTCTCGCATGGATGGTATAGAATAACGAAATTTTTGAATTAGAATCAACAGTGACGGAGCTTGTCGATAGGGATGTAAATTAATCAACCACTTTGTCGGAGGTGAATACGTGATGTAATCTGCTCCTGCAGTGACACCATCACTCAAGGATGGCGGTTTTGTCAACGATAATTCCATTCATATGGGACTCTTGCACACTGGTGGTAGGAGGAGTCGCCGCAATGGGAGTGGTCTATATCAGATCTGTATGGGCTGATTGAAAAATCATTTCAACAAATGACAAATCATAACAAATTAACGTGACGTTCCTGGTAAACTGTCGTTGGAGGTTTCTATGCGTTTGGCTCATTTGTATAGTGTAAATATCGACTTGAACAATCATTGATTATTTCCGATCCCTTGTTTCTAAGCTACGGGTTGCTTAGATTTCTACCACTTGAAAACTTGTTTTTGTTATGCTTTTGTATCATTGAAACATATTTATACACGATATGAAAAACATCGATTCTTAAGTATTGTGGATTATGTGAATTTATAGATTCCTACGCGAAGTTATTTCGGTTTATTTTACGGGTAGCTGTCATAATTATGCATGTTACAAATGTACAACGAAGACAATAGCAGGGTGGCCACACAATCTTAATTTGAAAATGCACGCATGTTTCCCGCATTATTGCCTAATTTTCCCGACTTAGAAATGAGTGAATATAAGTTGGCTTAATAGATATTTTTGAAATTTTGAGGAATTTTTTTAATCTGGAATGCTTCTGACTTGTTTCAATTAGGCGAAATGTCGAATAGCAGCTGCAAATCTTGCATAGTATTAGTAGTAGTATTAGTATTCTTGCATATTACGTAACCTGTTTTGGTCTTACATTTTGCAAACAAAGACAAAAACCGCTCAAGATGTCATTGATCGTTCAAGTTTGTAGAAGCATAAACAGCGAAGAAAAATATTAAAGAAAAACTGATACAATCAGATTCAGAGGACGGCTGCAGGTATGGTGTATTCATTAGCTGTACGCTGTGGAAACGCACAACCCGAGCAGGAGAAAATAACATATGAATACCTAATTTTGATCGGCCTTGGCATTAGAGAGCTCAGATTAAGAGGTAACATACCTAAGCAAAATTGATTTGCAAGCAAAAAATCTCTGGAATAACAAAACTTGTTATTTGGAAAACCTGAGAATACCTGAGAGGTACCATTTTGGTATTGGCTTACCTCAATTTGGTATTCGCATAACATTGTGGGATCATTTTTATGGTATTATCCTCAGGTACAGTGTTGATAAATATCATGCTCGTTAGGTTTAAAAGCGTGGATTTTCAGGTAACTTAACATTGACTGCCTATAAGTTCCATGCGAAAATCAAACGATATCTCGTGACAACAAACGTAACCAGAAGTATGAATGTTCGATTTTCAAAATGCTTTGATATTGATTATGTAGACAGGTTCATTTTCAATATGAATTTCGATTTGTCAGAAATGGGATTCAATAAACCACAAAAAATATCAATTAGCTGTCGGGATCGGATAATATGCAAGGGCAGCCCAGTCCAGGGTATTCTAGCGAGAATCTATTCTTATGGAACGATGATGACGGCCCCAGTTGTTTCATGTTCGTATGAGGATTCAAAATCACTCGATAGTACAAAAAAATCATCACAAGAGATTATATTCAAATTTCGTCTAATGAAATTCATGCTGACCGATTAATTATCCAAACAACAGTGACAGCAGATTTTTGACCCGCACTTAGAGCTGACTTCATTCATTGCAGCAAACAAAATTCTGTGGGCATAGAAGTGACAGTGGTAACCATGAAAACCGGGAATGTAAACATCATCATTACACTGGGATAAAATCATTTTCACTTCTCATGAATATTTCAAGAAAATCCAAGGCACTGCTCAGGTATTTTACCTTTTATGTTGCGCTCTTAAATACCAAGGCCACTTATCAAGATGTTTGTTCCTGCTAGGAAAAAAAGGCTCATCAGGAAGAAGAAGTAGAGGAACATCGCTAACAACAAACAAATATGGAGCTGCAATATACACCAGCAATGGTTTTGACGCTGTATGGCATCTACAGTCACCGCCAGAAAAAAGTGCACACCTACCCCAGTTTCTCCTTTTTGTGCAGCAAACTGTGAAATAAGTGAAGGTTTCTAAGTTTTGTTGTTTTGATGGCATATGGCAAACACTTGTCCTGCAAATTCATTTTTTTCTTCAAGAAAGATCAAACTATAGTAGAAATGATGCATATCAAAATAAAGTGCTCACTTCTTATTTTCTTAAAAAAAAAACAAGTTGTAGATCCAGTCTGTTGAATGATCAGTAGTTGATGTGTCCTCCCTTGGCCTTCAACAGTTATTGCAATCGTTTCGGCATACTCTCCACCAGATTCTTCAGGTGTTGTGCGTCAAGATCTTCCCAGGCGTTCTCAAGAGCTTGAAAATAAATAGTTATGTTTGTTGGTAACTCCTGTCTTATCAACTCGTGAATCCAAGTTGGCCCACAGACTCTCTATTGGGTTCAGATCTGGACTCTGTGGGGGCCATTCCATAGGTTTAATACAGCAGGAACGGAAGAATGCCTTTGACTTCTTCGCGGTATGTTTTGGGTCTTGCTGCAAAACAAATTTGTTTTCCAGCCCAGTTTTAACCAACGAAACCTCCATTCTCACGCAATATGTCGATGTAGGAATCTGCTGTCATAATACCATCGATTTTTACGAAAGCACCAACACCCGCCCAAGAAAAACACCCCCACACCATCACGTTCCCTCCACCGTGCTTAACTGTGCCCTGGATATGTCGATCATGAAGCGCCTCTCCAGGTCTACGCCATACTCGAGCTCGTTGTTTGCTGTTGAACAACTCGTATTTGGACTCATCAGTCCACAAAACAGTCTTCCAATATTCTAAAGGTTTATCAGCATGTTCCCGAGCAAATTTGAGTCGTTTTGCTTTGTTGACTTTGCTAATAAAAGGCTACTTTTTACAAAACCTGCTCTTCATACCGTGTTCAGCGATCCTTCTACGTAGAGTACTATCCGAGATCGATTGTTGAATCACTTCCTTGATCTCCCTGAGGGTAACCTTCGGATTTTTCTTAATTTCTCGAATGATTCTCGCATCTGTTCGGAAATCTATTCTACGTTTCCTTCCCCTTCCTGGGCGATCAGCTACTGAACCATAGGTTTTGTACTTTGCGAAAAGTTTGGTAACCGCTGCTTTGCTGTATCCATACTTTTCACCAATCTTGCGATGCGATTTACCTTTCTCGATGTCACGAATAACACATTTTCGGATCTGCAAGGGAATAGTTTTGCTTGCCACCGTATTATCCATGGTTATTTAGATAACTCGCACTGAATCTTTCTGACCGACAACTGAAATCCGTAAGAAGATCAACAAACACTTGGGAACGTCAAAAAAATTGAATACGAGGGGCATTTGGATGTAAAAATTACATACACATAATATATTTTCAATTGGGCACTTTATTATGACACACCAAATTTACACCACGTATGGTTCAAAAAATAATTTTGAAAAATGTGTATTATCCATTGCAAAAATACACATGCATCTTTAAAATAATAATATTATCATGTTTAGAAAAATATATGAATACGACATAATGAGTTTTTCAATGACTTCAGAGATGAAGCGTTTTCATGAGAAAAGTGGGTACTTTATTTTGGCGGTGACTGTACTTACCTTTTAGATCAATGTTCAAACAAAATCTTCAATCAGTCAAGTTCAATCACAAATACTTATATTTAAAATCCGTAGGTATCTACGCTCAATTTTAAAGCATTTTCTTCGTTCGTCAATGCACGCTGCATTCCTCTTAACATCAGCCAAAAACTTCATTTTCTTTGCTATTTTTTCTGCTTTTCTCTTCTTCTTTGCTTTTTTTTATTGCAAATATCCTTCACTTTGTTGTGTTTTCAACGACTCGTCGTATTTGGCACGTGCGTTGCGTCTTTGAAGACGGCATTGAGCACAGCTGTCGAAAATCTTCTTTCAGCGCTCAGATGGTCTTTATCTACGAACCTTTCCAGATATAACTCCAGACGCGTTTTAGCTAGTGAGTTACAACATCAGGGTTAATACAGGTAACATAACGCGTTCAAGGTAATGTTAATGGAGAATTGTTTAGCAGCTCTTCAAACAAACACAGTTAAAAATCGACAGTCGTTACGGAATGCCAAAATGGCTTTGTCGGATTTTTTTGCAAATTCTCTCACTTTTATATTAAGAGGCAAAACCGATTTCCACATGAAGGACTGGCAGAAGATTCCTCTCCGTCAATTCAATTTTAATTAAGGATTTTGTTTCCGCTCGCAATTTCCTCTATAGCGGCTCTAATTTTAAGCCCCGTCAAATCGTCGAAAAGAAGCAGTGCCAGATGTGGTCTGGTATTTCCTGTGAAACGACTCGACCATGGCTGCAGATGTGATAACAAAATTAACCTTCGGTCCTAGCATCTTATCGTGAACACTTTTGATCGGAATACCGACGAAAAGCTCCGTTTAAAAATCAGATGACTTTAAGGTGGCAGACACAATAGGTGCCCTGACAAATATTTTGCCTGCTATACAAATTGACTGAGACGTTATGCTATTTTAATAATGACAGCAGTGTTACCACCCTAGGTTGCCAGAACTCGTGTAGCACATAGAAAGATTTTTTTGTGTGAAAACTTGCAAAAATAAACTTTGCACTATAATTTACAGCAATGCCTACAGTGGCGATGTTTCAGCCATAATGGTCACCCAAGGAGCTCCACTCCAATAAAATAAAAACAAAGTAAGTAAAAGTAAATAGGTGGAATCACCGAAATGATGAAATCTAGGGTTTTTTTTCATTAGGGCGAATCTGCAATAGAGAGACTCTCTTTGATTACTTTCTCTTTCATTCATATTCTGTTCAGCGTTACGTTTTTCATTCAACTCTTTGTAGAGTATGGTAGCCAGCATTGTTGTGTTTCTATCTGTACTAAAGAATCCCTCGAAAGATTTATAATGGCGCTGTAATAAATGAAAGAGAGCGAGAGAGGAGAGAGCCTCTCATTGTTAGATTCGCCCTTTTGAAAAAAAAATCTAGAAATTTTCTTGCAATGGGCCTGTTCATAAACCACGTAGACTTATTTCCTCATTTCCTTCGTAGACTTTCCTCCATACATTTTTTTTAATTTTTGTATGGAGCGTAGACTTTTGCCAAACCTCCCCTCCCCCCAGAAAAGTCTACGTGGTTTATGAATAGCCCCAATTTCGGCATTAAAGTTCGTTTTACGGATTTTGAATACTTTTTCACCGAAGCAGCGAGATGTGTTCTCTCTAATACACATTAATTTAAATTTTAATTGTTCACATTATTTAGTTTTTTTTTTTACTTATTTATTTTCCGTCGGCCTATTTCCTCACATGGTGACAATCACCGACGCCAGAGAGACGACTCCACCACCTGGACCCTACCTAACGACTCATGACTATGAACCGGGACCAACGGCTTTACTTCCCTTCCGAAGGAAGACAACATTATTTAGTTATTTTAACTCAAATCAAACTTAAAAATAATTTACCCATAATTAATAAAACAATTACTGAGATGTAAGGTACACACAATCGGAGATGTGTAAGCATGTTAGCGAAAAAAATCACGGTAACCAGTGGGACCCGCAATTTTCCAATAAGTTTGCAGGTGTATCACCAAATATACAAACAGTACCTTACGGGGCACAATGTATTTTACCAATGGTCATGTTATAGTCAAAGCGTTAAGTAAAATTAGTAGCTAGAAAGAAAATTACTGTGAAATAGAGCACACACGATCGATGCGAGGAAATTTGCGAAAATAAAAACACGGCCAACGATTAATTGGACAACCCACACCAGAATATGTGATGTAGAGTACGAGTGGTGTTTCTTTCTCAGTGCTTGTTACTGAGAAGGTTCTAACAGTAAAGATGCACACGATCGACGCAATACGCGGCCATTCTACGCATAATTTCCACATATAACCTTTAGTCGTTTTACAATTTTCTTTATCAAACAGTTTATTTTCATCTACTTGATGAGGAAATATGATCTATGTTTTTACTCTTAGCGTATACTTCGGATTTGAAAGATGCAGAAATGAGCACAACTATGGCACCTAGATGCGGAAATGAGCACACCTATTTTACCTTGGTTCAATACAAGCAAGAGCACAATGTTTCATTTTCAGTGTCACAATGACGCCAAATCCATTACGAAATGCGGTAATTGAGCTGTATAAGCAAGCAAACCCTCTTGTGTTTATCGCTAGGACATTGAAATTGCCAATACAAACAGTTCGAACAGCTAAAGGGTGTCCCACATCAAATTACATCACGGAGAAAAGGCTGTAGAAAATTACCTGTTGACCAATCCTTTTCAAACTTGCAGGCAATAAAATATAACCCGTAAGTAACCTTTGGCATATTTATTTCATTCAACTTCAATACCATAACCGTACGCTAGCACCTTACGCTTAACTCCACTATTAGGTTCTGTACAACAACTGGCTGCAGCTTTTTCTGTACGGAAACCCACTTTTTGTTGCTCGTGTTGCTCAACAGAGGAAGCAGACGCTTCGGTAGACACTCCTTGAGGAAGATCTCGCCGTTTACAGTTCCGATAGTCACGAACGGCGCACTCCGTTTACTACATGCCAAATCATGTATTTATTAGCAACATTTGAATGTTTCTGCTTCCTTACTTCCTCCGGAACATCAAACTTGTGGTGGGTGGTGAAGAACAGTAGCCCCGGAAGCTGCTGGAAGTCCGCCTTGACGGAGGTTTCATCCTCCATGATGAGACAATTAATCTTCGTCAATAGAGATGGGCAATCCGCTCCTGAGCTGTTCCGAAGAATTGATTCATTTCAGTGAGCATATGACAACCAACTCTTTTAAAAATAATTCACCCGCAGCCTTATTTTGCGTATGTGAGAGTGAGTCGTCGCGACTCACTCGTCACGCAGAATAAGGCTGCGGATTTTTCTCTGAGGTTGTTAAAGTAAACGACGACGAGAGAAACATAACCGTGCAACATTAGAAGTTGTGTACGTCTTAAAAACACTTCTAATTGGAAATTGATTTGTGTCCCATGTAGCCTTTGGGAAGTGTAAACAGAAATTTCCCATCGCTGGAACTGCTCTGTGCCATCGGCTGTAAATGAGCACGATCAAGTCGGCACACTTTTGCCTATCAAGGGGGTTCCCTTCCCGCTTACATACCACGCACTGTGGTAGCTAGACAAGAGATTGTCTCACTTTCACTTTTTTTAAACACTATTTAAAAAAAAACTTTTTTGAGCGTATTAGTAGAACGATTGTGATTGGGAAACTAGGAGAATTTAAAATTTAACACTTCATTTGATAACTTTTTAAAAAAATAAAAAATTAAACCTTGAAACACTTTATTAAATTTTCGCTAGTAATCGCGAGCAAATACTACTAGCGATTACTAGCGAAAATTTAAAAAAGTGTTTCAAGGTATAATTTTTTATTTTTTTAAAAAGTGATCAAATGAAGTGTTAAATTTTAAATTCGCCTAGTTTCCCAATCAAGAGATTGTCTGCTTGATCGGATCCTGGATCACTTTTAGAATATCCATTCTGACCGCATTTGTCCTTCCGTTCGATGCTCAGAGTTTCGTAGCAACGTTTAATCACATGACTCACCGTTGCCGGCACGATTCCGAGTTGTTTTCCGATGTCCCGATGAGAGAGTTGAGGATTTTCCAGGTGCTCGCGCAAAATCAATCCGCGACGTTGCTTTTCGGATGACACCATTTTTTCCAATTTTCGAAAAACTAAAACTACTTCTACCCAAATTTTCAAGAGAAAATACCCAATGGGTTATTTTCTAACACATTTTCTCCGTGACGCAATTTGATGTGGGACACCCTTTAAAACTCGATACAGTGAGCTTGGAAAATTGAAAGATCGGTCAGGTAGAGTCAAAAACAGAACTGCGAGGACCTTTCAGAACCGAAGTATACTTCGGAAATTCTAGACAGTCAATCCGAAAAATGGCGAAATCATTGAAAATCGATCACAAATCAATTCGAACTCTTCTTTATGAAGATTTAGAATTGCGTTCTTATAAATTTTCAAAGAACCCCTTCCTAAATGATAGGATAAAAAACAATCGGTCCGAAGAACAAAGATTTTGTCGAAGGAGTTCGGTAATGGACGTCATCGCACAATAATTGTATTCACCGATGAGAAAATTTTCACTTTGGAGTAATACCACAACCGTATGAATATAGCCAGATCACACCAACCAGCTTCAGTGATGGTTTTTGGCGGAAATTACTGCTGCTGGTAAAACTCCCTTAATATTCATTGAGAAAGGCGTCAAAATTAACCAACCAGAAGCTCCTAACGGACACTATAGAACCATGGATACGTACACATAATTTGATATTTGAATAAGAACATTTGATAAGAACAAATGGATGTTTCAACATGGGAGCAAAAAGGGCGCAGGAACTCTGTAATAGGCTTTCCCGAGATATTTGATCAAAGATTGATGGCCTTGATCATGATCTGAATCCAATGGGTTACACCGTCTGGTCCATTCTTGAGTCAAGAGCCTGTACTAAGCCACCCACATCGTTGGATCATCTAAAAGCTTGTTTAACCAATGCCTGGAATATCTTAAAGACTAAATAATATTTGCTCACCCTGTATTACAGAAACTGCAAATTCGCAACTTTACAGAAAACACATTGAAAAAAGTAGCATGTTCGAAAACTTCATTAGGTACATAAAGTTTGTGTTTGTTGCATAGTTAAATTCTATGTTTAACGGTCTCACTAACGAAATATCTAAAAACAGTGTATTTTTTTCTCGTTTTGACGAAGTTCAGAAATACTTACAGACAGATGTTGATGACAAACAAAAAAAGATGAGTGGGAGACGTAAGCCATTGGAAAAGGAAGTGGTGAGATTATCTAAAACAAAAGCTCGACATAGGGTACGGGACGGATTTTAAGCAGTTCATTCAGCAACTGGGACATTTTATGAAGCTATACGTAATATATAATTAGAACTGCCAATATTTAGACGGTAATCCCTCTGCTTACTTCTGATCCATCGAAACATATCTTCAAAAACGAACATAAGACTCGGAAAATTTCATAGCCATGGAATAAAGTGTTAGATGGGATCTAGCAGAGCAAAACACGTCTGTACAGATCGAGCTAGCACACAAGAGTGATATTTATTCATTTTCATTTTAAAGCTGATTCACACTGATGAATGATTGCGCGGTGCTGAATGGTGCAGTGCTGCCATCACTCCTCCTCATCGCGCAGAGATCGTAGACCAATCCTCTTACGTATGTCCTCTAGCTTTACCTTATTCAGCGGTTTGGTGAAAACATCCGCCAACATATCCGCTGATGGGCAATAAGTCACATTGATTTCGTGTTTCGAGCGCTTCAGCCCCGCATTTTGCTCCAACATTTTTATGCAACTTTGGTTGTCTTCGAAGATCTGCACGGGTTGTTGCACAGGATCGCCGAAGTCTTTCAACAGCTTCTTAAGCCATAGCAACTCCCGACAACTTTCAGCTAACGAAATGTACTCCGCTTCGGTCGATGAAAGTGCCACACACGGCTGCTTTTTGGCACACCACGAGATCGAACCACCGCCCAATCTGAACAAGTAGCCCGAATTCGAATTCCGGTCTTTCACATTACCGGCCCAGTCTGCGTCCGCGTATCCTTGAAGTTCTTCTTCACTGGTACCCAACTTCAGCTTCAACTCGCTTGTCGCCTTCAGGTAACGCAGAACTCGTTTAGCTTCCGTCCAATCTGCATTCGTTGGTTTGCTCACCTGCCTCCCAAGAATCGATGTACTGATAGCAATATCCGGCCGGGTATTCGCCGACAAATACAGCAAACCGCCAACAAGACTCTGGAACTTCTCATTGTTCGGAAGACTCTCCAGCTCCTCCTTTTGCTGTAGGTAACCGACGTCCATTGGAATCCGTGATCCCTTCGCTTCCGTAAGTCCGAATTGCGCCACCAACTTGTCGATGTAAGATTTCTGGTCCAAGCAGTAGGCGTCGTTCTCCTTCGTCACTCTTATTCCCAAAAAATGCTTTACTTTACCAAGGTTGGTTATCTGGAACTTACTCGCCAAACGCTTTCACCACTTCATCGTACTCTGCGTCGTTGGATGTGACGACCAGTATATCATCCACATACACTAGGATGTACACTGTGCTGCCGTTCCGTTTACGCACATACAGACACGGGTCCGCTTCCGCCTGTTTGAATCCGAGTCGCTTCAGAACTTCGTTCAGCGTTTGGTTCCAAACTCTGGCTGACTGCTTCAACCCGTAGAGACTTTTGCGCAACCGACAAACCTTGTCACCTCCAAATCGCAGTCCGGGTGGTACTCGCATATAAATGGTCTCTTCCAAATCGCCATTCAAATACGCAGTTTTCACGTCGACATGCCGGACCTGCATCCTATCACGACCGGCGACGGTCAACAAGGTACGAAGCGTCACTTGCTTCGCGACGGGTGCGAATACCTCGTCGTAATCCAGGCCATGCCGCTGCGTGAAACCCTGCGCCACTAATCTTGCCTTATACCTTATACCATTTTAACCTTGCTCATCCTGTTTCTTTTTATAGATCCAACGGCATCCGATCGTCTTGGATCCTGCCGGTAACGATATCAGCTCCCAGGCACTGTTCTCCCGAAGAGACTTCAGCTCATCCTGCAAAGCTGTTTTCCAATGGTCACGCTCAGGACCACTTACTGCCTCTTGATAGCTACGCGGCTCTTCCTGCTGACACAGAAACAACTTGCTATCCGCCACGAAACGTTCGGGTGGAATACCTTTCGTTGACCTCTCAGAACGACGAGGCGTATTCTCGTGCTCCTCCTGGAAATGGGCCGACTCCTCCTGAATCGGGATAGATTCGCCGTCTTGGCGAACCACTTCAGTAGCATCTTCATACACACTCTGTTCTGCCGGATTGTCAAAACCAACCACCGGTTGCTCAGCAGAATCGTCATCAAAACCGGGGAAATCACTATCACTATCTTCATCCTCTTCATTGGATTCACTGCATTCTTCATCGGACTCATCCGACTCCTCCTGTTCTACGCTGCTACTAGGCTTCGATGGTGATGGAGGCAGCTCGAAGAATTCGACACTATCCGCATCCTGGACCACACCATCTGACACGAAACGAAACGAGCATCTCGACTAAAAACGATCTTGTTTGTCTTCAAGTCGATTAATCGCCACGCTTTATGCTGCAGAGAATATCCAATGAAAGACATTTTCGTTGCCTTCGGTTCCAGCTTTGTCCGCTTTTCCTTCGGAATAAGCACATACGCCTCCGATCCGAACAGCTGAACCATACTCATGTCCGGCTTAACACCGTGCCAAATTTCAAAAGGTGTTAGCCGCACCGCCTTCGTCGGCAACATATTCTGGAGGTAGTTGGCCGTGTTCACCGCCTCAGCCCAGTAACGATAATGCAATCCCGAATCAATCACCATGCAGCGCGTCATTTCTACCAGCGAACGATTCTTGCGCTCCGCGACACCGTTCTGCTGTGGCGTGTATGCTGTCGTGAACTGCTGCTGAATTCCTTCCGGCTTCAGGAACCTAACCAGCTCGGCGCTGGTATACTCTCCTCCTTGATCTGACCTGATCACTTTCGGTGGCCTACCGAACTGCGTTTTCATCTGTCGTACGAAATCGCGAATTGCATCCACCGTCTCGGACTTCTTCGTCAGGATGTAGAGAGTAGAGTAGCGGCTGAAGTCATCGATCAGCGTTAAAAAATACCGCCGACCGCCGGGTGTGACTGTTTTCATTGGCCCACATAAGTCGCTGTGTACCATATCCAACACCTCTTTTGACTTCCGCCCCGCTTTTTTAGGGAAAGGCAGTCAAGCCATCTTCTCTTCCAAACAGGGTTCACAGGTGTAATTAACGGAGCATTTACGACCTTTATACCGGTTGCAAAGCCTTTCCGCTCGAGATCCAGGATAGCTTGAGTATCACGGTGTCCAAGTTTCCGGTGCCACTCGTGTATACAGCCCTTCACATGGCACTGATCCGACACGACATTCGCTCGCTCCACCATTCGGAGGTGGTACAAGCCCTTGCTGACCGGCGCCACAGCAGCTTCTCTGCTCCTGCCCGAAATCGTGCAACCCTTCTGATCGAAGATTACAGTCGCACCTTTCTGTACGAGCCTGCCGACCGACACGAGATTCATGTCGAGTTCAGGAACAAATAGCACATCACTGAGCGAAATTTGTTTTTCGTCATTAGCAGCGCCGAAGCAAAAAATCTTGCACGATCCGACGCCTTTCACTACTGCCCGTTTACCGTCGGCAACCGTCACCGATTTCGGAGTGTCCGCACGCGGCTCACTTAACGACACGAAAAACTTCCGATTTGCACACATGTGCGAACTCGCGCCTGAATCGACAATCCAGTCATTCACCGAACACGCACTGGCAACAAACGCAAAAGAATCCGGTCCCGACGTTGCCAATTTAGCTTTAGCTTGCTTTTTCGAATTCGAGCCACCGGCACCTTCTTCTTCTTTCTTTTTCTCCAGCCACGCCATGCAGTTTGTTTTCTTGTGGCCGGGCTTCTCACAGTAGAAACACACAACACTTTTCTTCTTATCGTTCGCTTTCAGAACAACCGAATCCACTACCGCCGATTCTCGACGCTTGCACACCTCGTTGAGAATTTTACCCTTTGCTAGTTGCAGCGTCAGATCGGCTCACGGACAGTTGAGTTTTGCGTGAGCTGTCACGTTTTTTTCTGTTTGTTGAAAATCGATTTATGTGAATTTGAAAAATTGTGAATTCGGCTTCGGTAGTTCCAATTTCGTTTCGGAAATAGTGAATTTGGTTTCGGAAAGGTTTTCGGTGGTGATGGCTGTTCGGGCTGGTCTAGCCCGTCTAGAATTTCAGAAAATCCCGGTGTAACAATTTTATAAAATCTACGTTTCGCGTTGTTTTCGAGTTGTCGTGGGGCGTATTGCTTAAGTGTCGTTTGTTTTTCAACGACGTGAAGAAATTAAGAATTGTGCTACTGTTTCCGCAAGTGGTGCTGCCATGGCTTGTAGTATATTTTCAGCAAACCTGGAGTTGGAATTTTCCTAGCATGGGAGTCATGATGCTCGTAGACTTTGTACGAGTGGATTTCCGTACAATTCCGAATCGGGATGAGGACCAACGGAACGTCATTAAGATAAGTAAACGTTCGTTTAATGTTTAATATTATACTAAATTTACTTGCCCATTACTTCATGTTAATGTTTCTATCGTTGCCATGGATACGCATTGCCGTTATTTTTCTCCTCGATCCGCGGAATATTTAAAAATATATTCCTCTTGCAAAATATTGGTAACCCAGCATTACAGCTTTACGCTTAATCATCTTGTTTTATTTCAAAAATTTGGTTGATACTTCCGTTTCGCTTTCCTCAAAACTTTGCTTTCTTTTTGGTTCAACTGATTTGATGACATTGGAGATGACGAGTTTCTCTTATAGTCACTAGATTCATGGTCTGGCGGATGCAGCGACGGGAGCCAATTTGAACTGTCACTTGGCGGAGCCAATCGAGCATATCTCGAGTAATTCATGTTCATGGCCTAAAAGCCATTTGTAAATAATGACTTTAAATATCGATTTCTCTTGAATCTTAAATCACTCTCGTGAAATAAAAGCAGCATTTGGTTGAAGAATGTTAGTTCTACCATATGGAGTAGTAGGATATAGTGGGATTCTCGTGATTCGTGAGAAATCAACGTTTAAAGTCATCGTTCAGAAATGGATTTTAGGCCCTTAACATGAATTACTCGAGATATGCTCGATTGGCTCCGCCAACTGACGGTTCAGGTTGGCTCCCGTCGTTGTGTCCGCCAGACTATGAATCTAGTGACTATAGTTTCTCTTAGCCGGGAGACTTCAAGCCAGCCGGATTTATTATTCGTATGCTAGAGACACTTGGCAGGAGTCTCATGTTTTCAGGTGGGTTAACAAGTATAAAGAAGTATTCTCTTTGCACAGTGCTTTGTCCGGGAGGTATTTTATTTTATTAATTTTTTATTTTTTGGGTTGGAACAAAATAATCAGTTAGACTATGTGACTTTGTCACCCAGCCCACAAAAACGTCCTGACGCGTGCACGGTACCGTGTTATGAGAACCCGGAATAAATTGTCAACGTCATTTGAAAATCCTTTTATGTAGTGCACAGAAAAAGTTGGTCGTTGACTATTGGATCCAGTGAGAAATTTTTCGAGGAAAACTACCTAGGTTATGCGAATACTTACCACCATGTGGCGAGCACGATAATAGCTTGTAGAGAACTATTTTGTCTGTTAATAATTTATCTAATTTCTATTGTATATTCTACCATTGCTCCTCACATTATATTATATTATATTAGCTTATTAGCTCAGCGTGCTCAGTAGAAGGATGATTGTTTACCAAAAACTTGTGAAAGGAGATAAGAGCTACCTGCCAAGAATTAGAGTCTCATCTCAGCAATAACCTTCATTTTTGTTAATTTTTCAGCATTGCATTACAAAATATTCACATGTTTCATTCGTATAGTATTCGAAGTAACATATCATTTGTAGAAGCGGATTCGTAGGGGATACCATTACATTTGCGTGGAGTAACCGAAGTCCGAGAATATATTTGATTAACGGAACATACTATTTTACTGTACGTCACAAATGATATCCTACCATTATATGCTATATATTGTTCAAAACTTAGGTATTTGCAGATTTCTATTATGTACAATTTCAGGTAAATGGGGTCATACAAATATGTAAGATTTCTATGATATTTGACTTGACATGCTACAGAGCGTGTGAACCGGTGTGTCCATGCATCCTTCCTCACCTGTAGATTCGCAAATTACGTTGGGGTTCAGGTTTATTCGTTTGATTCCAGCTCGTTCTAAGAAATATTCTTTTCAGTTGATACAGACAGAAACATAATTGGACATAATCTAGTCCAGTTGTTTCCAGAATCCTTTCTTTTACTTGCTGCGTTTGTATTAGATTAGACTAAATTCGATCAGTGACCAACCAGTGGGTGTCAGATATATGTTGTACAAACATCTACAAACATCTATAACCTAATATTTCTAGATCTTAATGGTTAGTAGTATTGTAGTTCCAACGGCTGAAGTATTTCGATAAGAGGGTGATCAAATAAGTTGCAGATAAAAATTCTCTAATAATTACTTGTCTTTCTCGTATAATTATTATTAAATAATTTATTAACTAACTATTCAAAAATTTAATTATGATCATATATTAGAATCATTGTAGAACCTATGAGATAGACTACAAATGATAATAGGGGTGCAATGAAACGGAACAGTACATCGACTTTTTAGATATAGTATATCTAAAATGTCGATGTGCTGTTTTGTTAAATGATGTATAATTTCAGATCATCCATAGAGTTCCTGAGCTCGAAAAAAATATCTCGTGGCTACGATACATTTTCCAAACTTTCAGGTTCGTAATGGATACGCAAATCCTTCTACAATTGCAGCAGAACAACAATCTGCAGAGTTGTGTAGTTGTTATTATCATTTTACATTATAATGTTCCTGCAGTAAATTGTATATACTATTCCATATGAAACTGCATATTGATTTTACATTTATATTATTATCATGCCATTTTTACCATTTCTCGGATTTTTAGGATTTATTTCAATATTATTTTATTATTCTTACCTCGGAGCATATGGTACGGTATGTCCACGCATCCTTCATCCCATGTAGATTCACAAAATGTTTTGGGGTTCAAATGTATTCATTTGAATCCAAACCATTCTACAGAATCATCTTTTGCGGTTAATGCAACGCAGTAGGCCTGGCCGCTTTGACGCTTGTATCATGTCTCTGATATGCTGCAAGCATCAATATTGACAAAAAAAATAATTGGGCGTAATCTAACCCAATTATTTCCAGGATGCTTTCTCGTACTGGCTGCGGTTGTATTAGATTAGATTAGATTAGATTAGATTTGCTAGTTGCAGCGTCAGATCGTTGTCGGCTCGGTTTTCCAGCGTCGTTGTCAAGGCATCGAACGAACGGGGTAAACTTCGGAACACTAGAACAACCTGAAAATCCTCGTCGAGTTTTGCTCCAGCATTGGCCAGCTTGTCGAACAAATCTTCGAACTCCGTCAGGTGTTCTTCCATGTTTTGCCCGTCGCGGTATTGCAAGTCGCAGATACGTTTGAGCAACTGCACTTTGGTCGTAAGCGTCTTCTTCTGGTGTTGCCACTCCAAATTGTCCCACACTTCCTTCGCGGTATTCGTATTCCGGATGTGTCCGTGTTGACTTTTGGACAACAGCAAACCAACGGGAGCCAATTTGAACTGTCAGTTGGCGGAGCCAATCGAGCATATCTCGAGTAATTCATGTTAAGCGCCTAAAAGCCATTTGTAAACAACGTTGATTTCTCACAAATTACGAGAATCCCACTATATCCTGCTACTCCATATGGTAGAACTAGCATTCTTCTACCAAATGCTGCTTTCATTTTACGAGAGTGATTTAAGATTCAGGAGAAATCGATATTTAAAGTCATTGTTTACAAATGGCTTTTAGGCCCTTAACATGAATTACTCGAGATATGCTCGATTGGCTCCGCCAACTGACAGTTCAAATTGGCTCCCGTTGTTGTATCCGCCAGACTATGAATCTAGTGACTATAGTATAGATGGGACAAACTAGTTTCGATACTTAAACGATATTTTCTGAACAGAACATGGTGCACAGTGCAAAATATCGGTAATGAACCATAGATTTTGATGGATAACTCTTTTACGATAAAAATCTATATGGGACAGTTATGCTTGGGCCGTGCCAATACAAAATCTGCTATGGGCCGTGCCAATACAAAATCTGCAATCAAGCCCTAACGCATCAAATCCATACCCGGACCAGTGAATCATCAAATATATCGAGAAATTCGAGAGAAAATCCAACAAACGGTCACCTAACTATACTGCGAAATTAAGGACAATTGAACAAAAAAAAAACAGATCAAGGAAGACAAATACACGTTGCAACGACATCTTTAAGACTAGAAGGTCAGTCTTAAAGATGTCGTTCCAACGTGTATGGAATCATGGAATGTTCGGATCGTCTAGAAACACCTAGATTTATCCATTTATCTGTAAAAATAAAATAATTTCTTGTATTTCTGATTATATTAAATCAATAGATCTATCCTAACTGTTTACAAAAATAAGAATAAAAAATGTGAAAAAATTAAAGTACCGTTTGGACATGCCATCCATTTTTTTTAATGATGCTTTACGCGATGTAATTTCAATACTACTCACTATGAGAATGAAAGATCGAGATAATAAGTATGGTTGCATTTCTGTTTCTATGCTTTTATTTGACTTCTCTATGTTTTGAATATTTAACCACTATATTGCTTCGAAAATTCGCTGCACTTTACATGAGAAAATAAACTTATTGATGCGTTGACATGGAAGAATGATGCACAGAATGGCATGAAATTCTATTTTACAAAACACAACTAACAAAATGTACGGATCAAGGAGGTTCTAGACATATGTTTTAAAGTACGCGCTTTGAAGAAAGGATCGAAAATTTAAGAGGGCAGGAGGAATAACTCGGATACACTAACTGCGGCTATTGTATGCTTTTTTTTTTCCTATTGCCTATTTCTGTTCATGGATTCTGCCTCTACTATTATTGGTGTAGATTATGTTCATCCGAACAACACATTAGGTCCTCTGGTTTATTAGGTTATCGAATAACTTTTCAGTTAATACCGTTTCTTAAGGAGTTTAAAAATATTGCCGAAAATGATTTTCTATGGTCGCGTAAGACAAAGGAAGCATGAAAATGTTACATTGAACCTAACGCATCGTTCTTTCACTCTTACACCATCTACAGTAGTTGTCTTAATCTATTGCAGAAAATTCTGAAAACTTAAACCCAATTTCAAAGCATCTTAAGAGTACGTGAATGATTTTCTGATGTACTCGGTTCTCTTTCTATTGTTACATTCCCTTATCTCAACAGTTATAAATTTTGATTATTTACAATAAACAATGCTAATCGAACGTATAAAATCAAGTAGACAGACATTAAACAACTCAAATTGACTTAACTTTTTTTTTTTGTTATAGGTCATAGCTCTGTGGTATAACAAGTTTATTTTTTGAAACATTCAATTGAATGGATTCATACTAATCATTTGTTAAGCCGATGCCAATAATCAAAAATCGAACAATAATCTTCCAATAGTTATACACAGGAGTAAGCAAAATAAATTTAATTTGACAAAACCATTTCAGTGATTTGTTCCAATCAGCTTTTATCATTATTATTTTCAGCTTTTTTTTGTTGCTGGATTTCTCGGGTCAGCTTCAATAAGTTACAAATATATAGTAAATTAAATGGAACTAACCCCAGCTTAGTTAGTCTGTTATGACTCACCGTTGCCGCTGTCATCGCCGTCGGCGAACGATTCGACCGATCCTTGATCATCATCCTCAGTGTCCAGATCGTAATCATCGTCGTAGAAGTCTGTCATGTCGAGCTGTAGAGAAGAAATTTTAATTTAGAAGGGATAGGAAAGGGTGGAGCAAACGTGTATCTTGTATGTGCTTCTTATGTCAAATGAACAATCGAGCCTACACTATAGTCACTAGATTCATAGTCTGGCGGATACAACAACGGGAGCCAATTTGAACTGTCAGTTGGCGGAGCCAATCGAGCATATCTCGAGTAATTCATGTTAAGGGCCTAAAAGCCATTTGTAAACAATGACTTTAAATATCGATTTCTCCTGAATCTTAAATCACTCTCGTAATATGAAAGCAGCATTTGGTAGAAGAATGTTAGTTCTACCATATGGAGTAGCAGGATATAGTGGGATTCTCGTAATTTGTGAGAAATCAACGTTGTTTACAAATGGCTTTTAGGCGCTTAACATGAATTACTCGAGATATGCTCGATTGGCTCCGCCAACTGACAGTTCAAATTGGCTCCCGTTGTTGTATCCGCCAGACTATGAATCTAGTGACTATAGCCTACACGAGCCATCCGATAGATATGCGATGTAGCAGGTATTTTTTTTTTGTTGGGGCGTAGAATCACTGCGTCCACTGAGTTGAACTTTTGTGATAGATAGGAAAGGGTGGAGCAAGGTATAGATATGACAATATTACCATCAGTAAGTGACATATGATGCGTGAAATCCTAATCAGTAAAACTTATTATTTTCACACTTTTTATGTAGCTCAAAGATGCTGCCACATGATTGAGTCCCACTGAACTTCCTTCAGGAGTTGTGTACGAAAGTAATGTTTCCTTTCTAGTCACATTGTTTTTTTTTACAGAATCGTCCATCGTAAACGCTCTTCTTTCTTTAGATGTTGCATTTCCCATGGGAGTCATTTCTCTCCGCATACAATAACCTTCACAAGAGCAGTCGCGGTAAACATTTTTCATCGTTAGCATTATTTCATTCCATCACCGACATGACACGGCGGACACAGAGACCCTCGCGGCGTGTGCCATATGCCTCATTCATTGTTGCATCATTTGTATTTTTTTTTTCATCGCTTCAACGCAGCGCATGAAAGCAAATTGATGAAATGAAAGAACTATTGACGATTACTCACATGTGTAACATAAATGCATCAAAGGAGGCATAGCGGCTACAGTAGAAGTTGTGGTAGGGGAAGTGAGGGTAAGGCGGATTGTTTTTGTTTCGGAACATACAACGTTATGCTGGTAATATTCAAAAAGCTGTGTGGTGGTTTTTAAATTATAAGTATTTTGGGTAAAATTCAAAATTACGAATCTGAAGCTGTAAAATGTCAAAACCTGATTCAGTATTTAGAATATAATATAATTCTATAAATTAGTTTATAGAATTGATTGCTGCCGATAATCTCAAGTCAGTTCCATCTATAAAAAGTAGTCGATTTCATGCATAGTTTAAAAACTATTAATGTTGATATTAATTATACAGTGGTCGAAATTACTAAAAGCGCATCCCCACACGAAAAAAGACAAAATCAAATCTTACGAAAGGGCACACTCAAGCGCGTTTGGATTTTACGCATGTCCTGGAAGAGTGCTACAACGTTTTGTTTTCGGGAGAAACGAAATTCATCCTTGATGGACCCGATTGCTGTGCGTACTACTGGCACGATCTGCGAAAAAATCCAGAACTTTGGAGGTGGGAGTCTTACGGTATGGGCCGCCTTTTCTCAAAACTACGTTGAAATACTGGATAGTGTTTTAATCCCATATACTGATGACGTCCTTCAACAACATGACGCCACGATTCACGTAAGCAAAGAATCAAAACAATGGTTTGCCGAACGAGACACTTTTGGACTGGCCAGCACGAAGTCCTGACCTAAATCCCATTGAAAATCTGTGGGGAGTCCTGGCCAGACGGGTGTAAAGCGTAGGAAGACAGTTTGGAACGGTTCGAGAGCTCCAAGCGGCCGTAAGAGAAGAATGGCGAAAGATACCATTGGACATGCTACAAAAACTGGTTACTTCGATGCCGAGACGAATTTTTGAAACAATCCAGTTCTTCAGTTAAGTACCTTTGGAACAGAAAAAAAGCTGTCTTGTAAAAATAACGCATCTCATGATCACCTACCGTAAACAATTATATCACAATTATATAAATACGGCATGTAACCTTTGAATCGAAAAACAATCAGAAAAGTTACCCTGCGCTTATACACTCAGGCAAAAACTGCTTATGATTTTCATTAGATCTAACTTATGAAGAGGTTTTTTTATTATTTTTTCATGTTTTCATCATGATTATTATGAATTTAACACGATCTGAACAAAATTCATAAGACCTTATATTCTATTTCATAAGCGCTCTTATGAAATCCGTGTGCCACATCAATGTGAAAAAAACTCAAGTGCCGTGAAAAAGAAAAATGGCTACCGAAAGTGAATTGGTGTCAGACCTACCGATTTATGTTTCCGTTTAAAGCTCGGTAAAAGGTAAGATATTGTTTAAAAATGAACATTATTTTGCCACAGCAGCTGTAGAGCGTTTAAATGTACTAAATCTTATACATATTGATACAATAGATGGTCCCCCTTCAGAGAGCATGAAATGCATGAAAAGCAATTAATTTTTATATAGAAATAAATTTATTTTCGATTATTAGAATATTCTAATCTGTTTTAATTGCACGATAATAGCAACATGTCTTACATGCATAATACCGATTCTGCAAAATGCACGTTTATGCTGTAAACAAACTAGCACTTTGGGAAAATGGGTTTCTGCATCGATCCGTTTTTTGAAAATCGGTGTTATGAATCATAAACATGGGCCAAAATAGAAATAAAACTTCATTAGAATGGCTTATAAAATTCCCAAAATTGAATAGAGGCTCCTTCATAAGATTATCTTATGAAAAATCAAAGACCATATTATGAAACATCACTGTTGTCAATTCATAAGTAGGGTATGTGTCCCTTGACTCAGCCTATTATGTAACCAGCGATCACATTTTTCATTATCTATATAAATAAAAATGAGTTGGGGTTTCCTTTGTCATGATTTAACTCGCGAGCGGAAGGACCGTTTGGCAAGATTTTTTCTTTGTTGGATTCGTCTTGGACACCGAAAGGTTCTTATGATGGTATGAAATCCCTCCCTTCTCTGGAAAGGGGGGCTCCCATACAAATGAAACTGTAGTTTCTTCATAACTCAAAATCTAATAAAGCAAATGGAACCAAATTTGGCATGCGGGGATTTTAAAGGCAATAAATGTTTCTACGATAGTTCGAGACCCCTCCTCTCTCTCTGTTAGGTTGGGGGATGGTGCTCCCATACAAATGAAACAAAAGCTTCTACATAACTCAAGAGATAATCAAGAAAATGGAGCCAAATTTGGCAGGTAGAGGTATTTGAAGGCAAGAAATGTTTCTAAGGTAAATCGAGACCCCTCCGCCCTCTGTAAGAGGGGGGCTCTCAAACAAATTAAACACAAATTTGTGCATAACTCGAGAACTAATCAAGCATATGGAACCCAATTTAGCATGTGGAGGTTTTTGGAGGAGATAAATGTTTCTATGGAAGTTTGAGACTCCTCCACCATCTGGAAGTGGACGGGAGGGGGGTTTCCATACAAATGAAACACAAATTTCTGAATAACTCGAGAACTTATCAGGTTAATGAAACCAAATTTGGCATGTGGAGGTTTTTGAAGGCAAAAAATGTTTCTATTGTGGTTTGAAACTCCTCCGCTCACTGAAAGAGGGGTCTCTTATACAAATAAAACACGAATTTCAGCATAACTCGAGAACAAATCAAGCAAATGAAATCAAATTTGGCATGTGGAGGTTTTTTGAGGGTAGATTTCTATATACATAAAAACGAATTTCTGTCTGTGTTTCTGCCTTATAGACTCGGAAATTTCTAAACCGACCAACGTGAAAATTTATATGTAGGGTTTTTTGGGGCTGGGGAAGGTTCTTATGATTGTTTGAGACCTCTACCCTCTCAGAAAGGGGGGCTCTGATACATATGAGACACAAATTTCTTCATAACTCGAGAACTAATCAAGCAAATCGAATCAAATTTGGCATGTGGGGAGTTTTGAAGGCAAGAATGTTTCTATGGTGGTTCAAGACCCCTCCCCTTTTTGAAAGAGCGGGGGGTTCAAACAAATGAAACTCAATTTTTTATTATAATCGAACCGTGTGATGGTTCGAGAACTAATCAAGCAAATGGAACCAAATTTGGCATGTGGGGGGTTTTGAAGGCAATCATTGTATGGTGGTTTGAGAAACCACCCCCTCTGGAAGGGAGGGCTCTCATACAAATGAAACACAAATTTCTACCAAAAATGAGAATTATCCAGGATACTTAAACACAAAACGTGTATTTCTCGGGTAAGAAGCATGTATTGATAGAAGTTTGAACCCCTGCTTATTCAAGAAAAAAACTCATTCGGAAAAAAAACCCATAAAAGTGCAGGTTACATTAAATTTTCCTTCATTTAGTTGCAAGCGTAGCAGCGCACGCACTGGGTTCAGCTAGTAACTCATAAAATTTTGAGGCTGTAATCGAGATTCAACTAGTTATACACTTGCAAAGATAAGTTTGATAAGACATTTGGTAGCATGTATCACTAAAAGTTACACAACTATTTTTATAATGACATAAACTTTCGAGGGATGTGGATTTAATGTCGGTCTATAAGCGCCAAATTGGGTCTATTCTTGGATGCAACTTCGTCCCATTCGATGGATTTATTACTAAATGCAGTCTTTGTACGGTTTTTTTTCTTCTAATTTTATGAATTAAGGCATTGTAAGCTGTACTGGATTTACTTAATACAACATTTCACAACACAAACTAGAGTAAAGCTGCCTCGAAACACTTAAATGATGTTCATATATGATTTATCAGCCATTCAATAATGACGACATTATAATTCACTATACAATGATTTTGTCTCTTCGATTTGTGTTTAGATGAGCCACTTGAATATAAACAACCGCAAACTCATGCATTTCCACTTGAAAATTTACCAATAACAACCTTTTTACTACGTTATTGATACAACAGGCCATAATTGGGAACATACAAAAAAATATGTACCCAACATTGGGTCTACGATTTTCTTGTAAAATCATTGTTATTTTAGCAATGTGAAAAGTTAGTTTGTAACGTGTAACTATTTTCTGCACGTCCAGACTGCATTATTTGATTTATCGATTCAATTAAGCCAAATTTAGATCACTTGAAATCGTGTAGATCATCTGTTCAGCATAATTAGTGAAATCATGAAGCCCCAAAAGTTCAAGAAACCGAAAATTACGCAGATGTGAACAACTATATGATGATTAATATTGTCTCAATTGCTTCGGATTACATCTATCATGGTAATAGCAACATGATTTTGTTGATTATCGCTAAATTAATGACACATTTGGTACATAGGCCGAATGAAGGAGCTAGGCTAACATTACATCCCCTTACCCTACATCTTATGATTTTCAAAGTTTTTCCTTATGTCGAAATTTCATAAGTGTATCTTATGACGGTCATACGATAAATTTTCTCAGTGTAGGAATTTCTAGCACTGTATAATTTTTTTCTTGAACGACTGATGACCTTATGTAATTAAAGGGTGTTCCGATCGAAATTTGGTCAAACAGTAATGTGTGTGAGTCGATCAAATTTTTTATTAATAAGCCAAATTCTTTTTCTTTTTCAAGTTTAGTTAATACACAATACAGGGGAAATAGTCAGCTCCCTGCCCTTCGGTTCAGAAAGGGGTATGGGCGCGTTCTGTCAAGCCGGTCGCGGCAGATTTCGAGTGTGAATCGGCTGCCCCATCAACGTTCAAAAGTGCCTGAACCAAATGGACAGCTTGTAATGATCACTTGAAGATGCGATGGGGGATCATTGCCCTGTTATTCCCAAATGAAGCACGTTGTAAAACGTTTCTTGTATTCTAAAACCAAACATGATGGAATTGAGTAAACGAGCGAAAACTCAACGGGAATGATCTCTCATATGCATCCGTCGAACCATTCTGAACGGCCATTGTGATAATATCACCATGAAAATCTGACATGCACATAGCGTGTTACCAATCATTAATCCCTTTTCCTTTCTTTTCTCTTTCCTATTCTAAGACCACGAGCAATATCATATCGTCATCCTAAAGTCAACTCTTCAAATGCAGTAACATCGAGACAACACAGAGCAATCAAGAACGGTATAAACCCTAACCAATTTTACTTTCAGACAAATTTTCTAACACAAGGTAAGCAATCAAATGACCATTACAAAATATACTGAATATCATCATATCGACATAATATACAACGGGAAAAGGGAGGGACCATCAGGGCACCCAATTGAAACGATTTGGATAGGGACCATGGGACTGCCTCCTCCCTATTGTTAACATTTCGTGGAACGAGGTCGGGCTCTTCGACCCCATCTATTGGGTTTATTCTGTCAATCGAGGGCTCGACTCTAATGCTGTTTGTGTGAACTTGCTTTTGGAAGGAGATTCTCTTCCCTTTATACGCGGGTTTCGCGTAAGTGTCTCTGCTTACGGGCCCGCCCAAACGTGTTTGGCCCTTCATACAGGAGCTTGAAGATCACAAACAACAGTAGAATCCTGATCAAATCGTTTTTCAGATTATTCCACTGCTATGGAAAGTTACCTTGCTACAATAGATGGTAGTATCTCATCAGCATCATCAATACAGGGGAAATAGTCAGCTGAGCTTCCTTTTTCCCGAATGCGAATTGCCGGGTCTTTCGTTTAACACCTGCCATAAGATTTTGAACAGTCCACTTTATTCGCCGCAGAACGCCAGATTGCCTTGAACTGTTTCTCGCTCACAACAGCTTTTTCAGTCTTCTTAAGGTTCCGCTTGACGTTGGCCCAATATTCTTCGATTGGGCGGAGTTCTGGCGTGTTGGGAGGGTTCTTGTCCTTGGGCAACACTTGAACGTTGTTGGCAGCATAACACTCCATGGCCCTTTTTCCGTAAAGGCAAAAAGTCAAATCCGGCCAAAATAAAACGGAACAATTGTGCCGCTTCAGAAAAGGCAGTAGACGCTTTTGTAGGCACTCGCTCAGATAAATTTTTTGGTAGACGGTTCCGGACGCAATGTAAACGTTGCTCTTTAAGCCACAGGTACAGATGGCCAGCCACACCAGATATTTCATCGGGAACTTTGACAGTTTAATGTGCTTGGAAATATTTGCCAGTTTTCCCCGTCCGGTTGCCGTATAAAATTCCTGTCCAGGAAGCTGTTTAAAGTCTGCCTTGACGTAAGTTTTATCGTTCTGTACCACGCAATCAAACTTCGTCAGCATCGCTGTGTACAACTTTCGCGATGGTGCTTTGGCCGGTTTGGTTATGCTTATCGTCGCGATTTGGAGTCATCATTTTGTTGTAAGGGAACGTCCATTAATTACGTCACGCAAAAATTGCCTTTTTCTAACAACCCCCCCCCCCCCCTTGTCACGTTTTTTGTATGGACCTTCAAATTTTTTTGTATGGATCGTCACGTTTTCTCAAACCCCCCCCCTCCCCCCTACTGCGTGACGTAATTAATGGACCTTCCCTAAGTCGACATTCCAGCTCGTTTTTTAGCTCTTTCCACGGTTGAAGGCGCCGATCCCAGCTTCTTTGCGACATCTCGGGCGGAGTGGTTGGGGTTCCGCTCGAAACAGCCAGGTTTTGATTTCCCCGTTTCTGGAACTCCTGGATTTTTAATTAAGTTTTTGATTTCCAGCTGTCTTAGGTCCTGAGCTACATTAGCTCGAAGGTGTAGGATGTTTACAGGGAATCCCGCGTTGGCCATGTTAACAAGTCACTTGACAATACGATTCTCACCCTTCGATAAACAACTGTCGGAACTCGAAGTGAATTTGTGTACCGGTTCTTGATTTTATCGCGGATTGTGCTTTCCGGTACATTAAAGATCTGAGAGACACCACGAATGGTGGCTTCACTAAGTACAAGGTCTGAAGCGTTGTGCAATCGATCCACATTGTACTGAATTCGTTTTTTAGGAGCAACTGAAACAGAAACTCAAACACGGATTAGGAAACCACTAAATTGACGATGCCCTTTATCCGTGGTTACGATTTTGATAACAAAAATACGTGAAAGTAAGAATAGTTGTGTGAGCTTTATTTAAAATCGGTTATCTATGCTGCAGCATCACAATCGATTCGTTTCACTGTTACATGACTTATTACTGAAAAACATTAGACGATTTTAACAGAAAAAAAATAAACCGAGCTTTTTTTCAAGTCCATAACAACGCAGTTATGCCTGATAAAAAAAAGGCGGTTGAGGATAAGAATTTTTATTTTTATTTAATTCGTGCGCGTGTGACAATACCTCAAAATAGTGATGCCTTTGTGAAGTTGATTATATTTTTTTAACATTTGCGGTAATCATTGGTAAAATAATCAATCAAGATCTCAAAAAAATCCATATTTTACGTTGAAGGAAGATATTAGACGCTGCGCGGAATTAGGGCAGGTATTCCTCGATGTTGTTTACATCAATCGGTTAGGTTGTAATGTAATTTGCCTACCGGGGTGCAGCCTGGGTGACGCTAAATGAACTACAATCGAAAATCTGTTGCCATGTCAGAGACGGCTCGAAACAGCGTCTGTTCACCATGTTCACGGAAAAAATAATCCGTGAACAGCAGTCATGAATTCGAGAACCAGCATAAATACACCGTGTACTGAAAAACTTCTAGAGGGAAAAATCCTGAAAACGTGTACTAGTTCACGGTTCGTTTCCATTTCGAGAACGTTTGTTTTTTGTGTTAAGAACGGTTAAGCTACGGTTTTGTTAGTGCGCCCAGGACTCAATATAAGAACCGAAAGTCCTGGTGGAGCTCGGGAATATTAAACAGCAGCATAGATGGGCCTCCTGTGAGATAGTGGAGTTGATGGCTGATCAACGGCAACGGCTTTATCGACGGCGCCGGCTGCAAAAACATGACCGTACGTAGTACCTTTTTCCAGCACAGCCTCCCATATCGGTACACCAAAAGGTCACCAAACCAAATGGAATCATAAATCAACCACGGTTTGATAGATGTACGGCACTTCTTAGACATCATCGACGTCAGAACCTATGGCGGCACCAACACCGATTCGAACCGAATGATGGTTAAAATGCGCGCAAAACACTCCGTAGTGAACAACTTTCGGTACCGACGCCCGCCACGGTACAATCTCGCGCGACTGAAGCAACCTGACGCCGCTGTATTCTACGCGCAATCACTCGAAACCGCGCTGCCGGAAGAAGCTCCTCTCGAAGACTGCTGGAACACCGTTGAAAAGCTACTAGCAGCGTAACGGAGAGCGTCTTGGGTTACGTGGAACGAAACCGATAGAGCAAGTGGCTCGACGAGGAATAGCAGCAAGTGTTGGAAGAGAAGACGCAGCGCGGACACTTATGCTGCGTCATGCAACCCGTGATGGGGGGCCGAACAATTGGCCAATTGCCTGCATCGACTGACAGTCAAGATTTGTGATAACGAACAGATGCCGGAAGAGTGCCCTCTCTACAAGAAGGCGACAAACTGGACTGTGAAAATTATCGCGCGATCACCGTCCTTAATGCCGCCTATAAAGTGTTATTTCAAATAATCTTTCAGCGGCTGTCGTCACTGGCAAATAGATTTGTGGGAAAGTATCAGGCCGGTTTCATCGAAGGCCGGTCTACAACAGACCAAATCTTCATGCTCTTAAAAGTGTTATGAGACAAACGGCATTCAACATACGGGGCGCGATTCTCAACAGATCCAGTCAAATTATCTGCATTGCCGATGACATGGACATTGTCGGCAGAACATTTGAGGCAGTGCCAGAGCAGTACACTATACTAAAGTGCGAAGCAGTGAAGATTGGGTTGAAGATTAATTGCGAAGTACATGCTGGCATGCGAAACCGAGTCGACGAATTTGTCTATCTAGGCTCACTGGTTACTTATACCATTCGTGAGATCCGGAGGCTTATTATCAGGGGAAGTCGTGCCTACTACGGGCTCCACTAGCAACTGTGGTCAAACTTAGCTCCCATACGAAGTGTATCTTGCATAAACCCTAATAAGATCGGTTGTTCTCTACGGACATGAGAGGGGACAATGCTAGAGGAGGGCTCCTGGCAGTCGGAGTTTTTTTTTTGCGACGGGTGTTAAGAACCATCTTTGGCAGAGTACAGGAAAACGGAGTCTGGATGCGGATGATGAACCATGAACTTGCGCAACTTGCTAACGAACCCAGTATTCGTAAGGTGGTCAAACCTGGACGAATACGCTGGGCAGGACCAAGTGGAGCAAGATCTAGGGAGTACAAGGTGCCCACGGGATTGAATGGGAGCAGCCATGAACCGAGAACGTTGTAGGGATTTTGTGTATCAGGTAATGTTATAAAGACGTTATGCCAAAAAAGCCATTTACTACTTCTTCAACTCGAGATTGCACAGATTGAACGTTAAACATAGAGCGAATTACAACGGACACCCTCACTTGACACCCAGTGGACCAGATTGGACATTTTCGCTTTGCGAAAAGTTCCACAAACTGGAGCGAGAATCGAATTCTCACTGCATGGCAATCGCTTGATTGACGGGTGACGCCGCTAACCGCTTGACCACGAAGCCCACAAATACGAACTAATAAATAACAACATCAATCGGTTGAAAATTTTCCAACTATTCAACTATCCAAAATTATCCTTCAATAAGCGTTACCAGATGAAAATAACGCAAATAGGAACCGATGTCTTATAATGACGGGTTGCATATCAAATTCACGAAATGTACAGTATTTCACATTCACAGATTTCAAATGTGAGTAAAGGAAGTCTAATATGCAGCAGAGAACGAAATATAATGAATGCGCTTTCGCGAAATGCTTCATCGGTCGGCAGTCGTGGAGCCAGTGTTGGATTGGTAGCTGACGGTGGCAAGTACCCAAGCGAGTGCACTGGTGAGCAGCCGTGGCCCAGGTAGCTTTCGTGTGGCATGCAGTCAGTTGACTGAATTAACCTCTGTCCGATGTGAGCCAGTTGGCAGCCAGCAGCGGTGGCTTAGTAGCCAATAAACCTGAGCCAGCAGCGGTGGCTTAGTAGCCAATAAACCTGAGCCAGCTTTTAACGTGTAAAGTAAAGACACGGAGTTAGATGAACTGTTTCCAGACAACCAAGAAGAAGGATTCGCATCTCTGGATTTACAATTCGTCCTTTTCATGACAACCAATTCGATTTCTCAGCTAAAATGTTCGTACGATTTGAATTTCTTCTGGTCTGATCTAACCGTTGCATATTCCCGGCAGTTGATGGCTAAGAATAATTTCAGTTTAAGCTTCATTCGTCGCATACCTTAATCATGAGAATAACGGCTTGGAAAAGGTGGGTGTTGGCCAAATTTGGATTTTTCAGATGTAATCCTAAATAGGTTATAGAGTATTTTTCATACATCTAGTAACCTAACGTCCGAGCTCCACTCCATCACAATATTTTCTATTGTGATGTTTCGAACTCAAGGGGTAAATTGAATTGTAGGTGAGTTTGAAAGAAGGGGAACTTGGAGTAGAGCACACGTACCCACTGGTTGACACTAAATATTGGCCAACGTGCTTTTACACATTTGTTTGAGAATTTGTTAAGCGAGACAAATTTTCAAATCCAAAGTTCGGATAGCGTGCTGCATCGGTGACCAGACTTTTTGTTCATGATTCGGGATACTTTATAAATCACAATCTACCATGCAGTTGTGAGCTTGTAGATTTGTCATAATAGCGTATTAGCGTTAAATCTTTGAGGGTTGATTCATCGATTTCTTTTACAATTTTCCCAAGTTGTAACATTCCGCTCACTTGGTGGATTGTGAATTTCTAGTTAGGTTATTACAGGATGCGGAGGGGCTGCTTAGGGAAGCATACATAGAGAGTAGCTGAGCGGAAAAGATAAAGAGAAATGAGCATTTACATGATTTGTTTATAGATCAAACCCATAACTAACCTTCAAATAACTCACTAACAATGAAGGGTGACAGTAAAAGTATAGACCAGTAACATTTCAAAATTAAGGGCCTATTAAGTAGAACAGCCGACTGAGTTCATCAGATATAGCTCGAATGTGCTTCAGCTTAATAAACACTGAGTATTATAGTCATTTATTCAATGAAATGTTCTCACTATTCTCATTCAATGCTCATTTCAGCCAATAGTGTCCAACACAGTTATAATCAACCATCGACAGCCCGCAACAATAACTCTTAGTATCTTTTCAGAGAAATGGCTAAGCTCTTCAAACATCCGGGGGACTACAAGAATTCTACTTATATCTATGTTCTTAATTTTGTTGCTTTTCAGGCAACGAATAATTTATTTCTACCAAATTTTGAAGATAATATCCTGTTTGTTTTGTTTTTCGTTATTTGTCTCTTTTCAGTCACAGCGTATCGTTAACCAAAACGATCCCTGTTGCTAACCTTCTGCCAAACTATCCAACATCCCAGTGATTTCTCGTGGAAGTGCAGAGGATTTCTCGGCTTCCTTCAAAACGAGTATCACGTCAACACGTCCCTTCCCATTCCCTCCTTGACCAGCATTCTGGCACGGTCGGCGCCGGTATTGCTTTATAATGGGTCATCAGTTTTTACATATTGAGGATGCATGTCAGCCCCAAACGGGGCTACCCCATATGGCATAAAGTCGTTTGGCATAAGGTCGTTTGGCATAATGTCATATAGCATAAGATGTTGGATAAACAATGGTCATTTGGCATAAAGGCCGTTTTTCATAATGACCATTTGGCATAAATATCGGAAAATGGTTGTTGGCATAATTATAACTTGGCATAACTTGGACATCCAAAATTCAGTAGACATACAGTTGGATTAATGGCTATTTACCATTGATTACTGTTTGAAAAATATTGTTCGAATTAAAATGTGTATGTTAATGTTTCATCAGAAACATTTGGCTTAATGGCAGTTTGGCTCAAATACTAGAAACGCAAACAGACGTACAAGCTCAACAAGCTAATAATTGATACGCAATCTCAACAGTTACACTGGACAATTAACGAACAACTCTGGTGTGGACGATTTACATCAACTGTTATTGTTTTGTTTTCATGTTCGGTGGATATGGATAATCATTATATCATAGAATGTAAAATAATTTAAAAAGAAATTTAAAGAACAACCTATTTAAAAAACAAGAAAGATTACAATACTTCCCATATTCGCCTATTTATGACAATTGCGTTTCTATCGGTATAGAATAAATTGTGCCAAACATAACTAAACCATACATTTAGTCAATCCTTTTGCTTTTTCCTTTTTCCAATTCACTGTTCAACATCAGAGAAGAAAACATTTGATTTTCAAATTTCAATTTTAATCATGAAACCTAAGAATGCCATATTTTGATGAACAGCCTATTTAGAAAGAAGGGGATATTACTATGGAGAAAAACCTAGATTAATCAACCTAGCGATGATAATGTCTTATGTTCTGGATATTGTTTTCTCAGTCTACAACCTCGTTTCATTTTACTAAAAATTGAAATTCTTATCTCTTTTTCTCACACGGAAATGTTACTCAACTTTCGTAAAATGTGAATAAATTCAAAACTTGAGTAGATCCACTTTTTACGAAAATTGAATAATTTTTTCGTGAGAACAAAAGAGATAGTATTACATATGTAAGAAAGTGTGTTTTGAGCGTGTAGGTTTATTTGTAGTATTAGATAAACTCTAGATTTGAAAACCATATCCAGGAATACCAAACTTTCCAGTCGATAATCATTTAAGTAATGTCTTGCTTTCGCATTTTTCATGAACAAAGAGTAACATTATGCCAAATGGTTATTATGCCAAATGACCACTTGGATTGTATGTTATTTCAAAAGTGTTATGCCAAATGGTCATTATGCCAAACGGCATTATGCCAAATGACCACCTAGCTCAAGTTATGGTTATGCCAAATGACATTATGCCAAACGATTTTATGCCAAACGACCTTATGCCAAACGGCTTTATGCCATATGGGCTGCCCCCGCCCCAAACATCATCTGTTGGTTCTTTGTGTAATTACAGCTGATTTGGCAATAACGGAGTAGCATCCGTGGGCGGTCAATCATGTTCATGCTCATGCTCGGTCATGGGAGGAAAGGAAATAACACTTCAAGTTCGAAATCTTATTGATCGTGCGCGATTGCTTAAAAAAAGGAATCTCAGCTCCGAAGTTTCCGAAAAGTATGGCATAAGCCGTGATGCAGTGCCAAAAATTGATTAAAAACACCGAATACTTGTAAGTGTCGCAGATCAAACTGAACGAGGGTGTATCACCCGAGAAATTAAAAAGGATCCGTTTGTTACCAACCGTGCACTCAGAGAAACGCTATACCTTTCGATATCTGACCGTACAGTTCGAAGACGCATTACTATTTTGCTAGGAATCAGTTGTTCATTAGTAGAGGAAATAAGGAGAAGCGTTTGCAGTTTGCAAGAACTGAGCCACTGGAGTTCTGGAAACGGTTTTAATTGTTCAACAGAAAACGATGATTATTGATGAACGTTGATATCGTAGTACGTAACTTTAAGACGGTGGCGGAAACGTATATCAGACTTAAGGCTTAAGCTGGTAGGATTGGGTTTGTGATTAATGCGTTGAAAACAAAATACATGAAGGGAAGAAGCTCACGAGGAGACAATGTTAGCCTCGAGTTACCACGAGTTCAGATCGACGGTGATGAACTCGAGGTAGTAGAAGAATTCATGTATCTGGGCTCATTGGTGACCGCCGATAACGGCACCAGCAGAGATATAAAGGCGCATTATGGTACCTATTTTGGACTCCGAAGGACGCTAAGATCGAACAAAGTTCACCGATCTACAAAGTTGACCGTCTACAAGACATTTATTAGACCGGTAGTTCTCTAAGGTCACGAAACATGGACATTGCTAGTGGAGAACCAACGCGTCCTTCGAATCTTTGAACGGAAGGTGCTGCGTACGATCTACGGTGGAGTGCAGATGGAAGACGGAACGTGGAAAAGGGCGAATGAACCACGAATTGCATCAGTTCCTGGAAGAACCTCCCATCGTACACATCGCTAAAATCTGTCAATAAAGTAGAAGGCGACCTGCGGACTCTCCGCAGACTGCGAGGCTGGCGAGGTACAGCCATGGACCGATTACAATGGAGACAACTTCTGTGTACAGCAGATGCCACACCGGCCTTGGTCTGATTGGTAAGGCAAGGTAAGATAATGGCTTCCCCAGAGCATTGATTTAAACTCAATTGAAAATCTCCGAGTAATTCTCGACACTAGAGTCAACCCACGTAACCAACAAGTAGACATAGTAGAAAATCTCGGCCAACAAGTAGAAATGACTTGGCATGAGCAAACTGATATATCGGTTAAAATTCGAAACAAACAAAAATGAGGTTAACCGAGATTTCGTTTAAATTGTGTGTAAATATTCGAAATTTTGACCGAGTACCACTGAACCCATGCCCTTTCGCTCAATTTTTCAAACATTTGTTCGATTTCCAACCTGCGTGCCTCTGGTGATGAGGTAACATTTCCTTCTACAAAACAAACGATGTAAAAGTAAGAGATGCAACAGAAAACTGTTGCAATCGCAAACTTATGTACAAATGTAACACTTTAAAATGTAGTGTTTCCATACTTTATTGTACTAATTATTTTTTCGGACCCGTTGAGTCTTTTAACATTTGAGCCTACAGAATAAACAAAGTGGAAAACAAACTATGGTATTCCAAATAACCATGCGAGTGTTTTTTATTCCTCGACATTAAGACATATGGTAAAGAAAGCTTATAATCGGCTTAATAAAACACACTTACCTGTGGCTCTTGACTGCTAGGTTTCGTTTTGGATTTGATGCAATATTCTTCTAAAGTGGTAGGTACAACGATACCTTCTTTTTCCGCCTCAACTTTTGCGGCTTGTGCTTGTTTTCTAAAATTATGAAAACGAGCATTAGCAACTAGTTTTTGAGGTCAACTGCTAAATACCTTACCTAATGATGTTTGGATACTCATTGTCCTTGCCCTGTGAATCTCGCCATCTTCGGTACATGACAGAGGCGTCTACATTCGCTGGAGAGTAGGTGTTTGGCTCGTTAAGCAATGAGATCACGGAGAGCAGGATAGTTCTGACGTTCTGAGTAGGATTCCACCTTTCACAAGGCAGTTCACCGCTTTGCGGATCGTCAACAGGCGGATGAAGAATCGAGATGCAGAGGTCACCATTCTAAGGATATGGGAAAGCTATCAGAATCCGAAAAAAGAATCAAATCGCTTTGGCTAGAGTCATTCTTACCTCATACACATTAGGATGCCATACTTTTGTTAGAAAACGTATTGACGGTGGAGAATAAGGATAGTCGGGGGGAAATTTCATATGGGCCTGAAAATAAACAGAATGAAGAAATATTTATAATTAATATTTATTTGGAAATTTTGATATAGTTGGAATAGAAGAAATGGAATTGAATCATCGGAACAGTATCTTGGTTTACACGATATATTAATACATATTAATCTGTGATGTTAAGAGCCGGATGCAAAATATGCATACGGCGAGTGTCGACGCGGTCGGAATCGCCTTCCATTGAATTTACGAAGCATCTTGTGCGGTAAAAATGCAACCAACAATTGTAAGAGATACCTAGAGCAACACCTCCCGTTCAAAGACACCAACAAGCAAAGTCAAAGTTTCGTGGTCCTCAACAAGCAAAGTCAAAGTTTCGTGGCCGTAAAGGGCTATCGGTCTAATTGATGTCTTGTAAATGGTCAACTTTGTAGTTCGGCGAACTTTGTTCAACATAAGCGTCCTTCAAAGTCTAAAGTAGGCACGATTTCCAACGGCAATGCGCCTTTCTATTTCTCTGCTAGTGTCGTTATCGGCGGTCACCAATGAGTCCAGATACACGAATTCGTCTACTACTTCGATTTCATCACCGAGGCTAACATTGTCTTCTCGTAAACCTCTTCGCTACATGTATTTTGTTTACATCGCATTGATCACAAACTCGATCCTACCAGCTACAACCTTAAGTCAGATGTACGTTTTCGCCATCGTCTCAAAGTTACGTGCTACGATATCACCGTCGTCGGCGAAGCCAAATAGTTGGACAGACTTCCTGAAGCTCTTCGAACACCCTCCAATGCTATGTAAAACAACAAACACGACAATCCATCACCTTGTCGTAACCCACTCCGAGATTCGAAGGGACTCGAGAGTGTCCCTGATACTCGGACCACACACATCACTCAACCCATTGTTAAACAACTGCGTCAGTTTTTCCGGAAATCCATATTCGTGCATAATCTGCCATAGCTGGCCTCAATCGATTGTATCATAAGCTGATTTGAAATCGATGAAGAAATGATATGTGCGCGATCAAAAGATATGTTCGCGACATTTCTGCAGCATTTGCCGAATCGCGAAAATCTGGTCCGTAGTAGCGCGGACATCCATGAATCCCGCTTGACATTGCCCCACAAACTCCTTTGCAATTGGTGATACACACTTAGAAAATTTTACAGTATTCGGTAATTTTTTAGCGAACTATCAACAGCTGAATGTTCGGTAATCCGATTTACCGGATTTCGGTGAAATTTTACAGTATTACGATAAATCGGATTACCGAACGTTCAGCTGTTGAAAGTTCGGTAAAAAATTACCGAATACTGCAAAATTTTCTAAGTGTGTAGGCGGCGGCATAACATTTGGGAGAGCAACTTGCAGGCGGCGCTCAGTAGCGTGATTCCACTATAATTGCAGCAGTCCAGCTTGTCTCCCTATTTATAGATGGGACATCCTATTCCTTCCATCCAATCCAATTCGGTAAACATTCCTCCTCTTAAATCTTGGTAATTACTCAGTGCAGCGCTCTGGCCACCACCGTATTTAAATAGCTCGCTTGGGAGTTGGTCAACTCCAGCAGCTTAGTGGCTTTTCAACCGACCAATTTCCTCGTTAACTTCCTGAAGGATTGGGGCCGGGATGTCATCTTCTGCGCGTGTTCCTAGATATATCACCGTGCCACTTTCGTTCGCTGTAATATTGCCGTTCAGTTGCTCGTCGTAATACTGCTTCCACCTTTCAATCACTTCACTCTGCACAAATCGACTTGTGGTACGTAGCCTTTGCGTGACCTGTTCAACTTCTCGTAGAATTTGCGTGTGTCGTTAGCACGGTACAGTGCTTCTATTGCTTCGCGCTCTCGATCTTTCATCTGGTGCTTTTTCGTTCGAAGGACAGAACTTTGCTTGTTCCGTGCCTGCCGATATCAATTTTAAAGTCAGCCTTTAAATTAATACTATTGTTTACTCGAAAGAAAATACCAAAATTTAATTTATTGAACTATTAACTGTCACTTCATCAAACATAAACAATAAAAACCCGTTCCGACGCCCTCTTGTTGAGGAAAACTTCTTCGTACGACTTCGTACCGTTAGATGTTTCGAAACCATCGCTGAATGATTTGATCACTTCAGCCATCAAATGACTACAAGTGATGGAGAAACGTGTCCAGCGTGACCCGGAATTCTATAAGCATTACTACTTGGGTATATGTGGATGATTCCTGACAACGAGGTGAAGGATGAATCGAGCAAGCGCTTCTACCTTCGGTAGTCAAGACCACGTAGTCTATGCACAGTAACGTACGGTATCAAGTGTGAACAATACCACATAGCAAGCAGCCCACGACAGCAAGTCATATAACCCTTTGGCGGCATAGAGGATTGTGTTGTCTTACGTCAATGATGTTATGTCCAGCGCAGCTACAACAAGCGAAAGACCTCAAAACCGGATTGATAAGATACTGAAACACGAATTGTCCCTAACTATTCAATGAAAGACGCCGATCAACGTCTTTTTGGACAGCGAAGACACTAAACAACAGGTACTTTCGGACTTCAGGAAGTTGGTTTATTCCTACGGATGGTTGTCACCAGTAACCCTCCGAATCAAGATTTTCAGTAACTGTGGTATATGTAACGTAGGTGATGGCCTTTCATCACCAATCGAGGGTATCTGGATTGGAATTAAACAAACTACTTGCGTACTTGTTCCACCTGGTGCGTGGTACACCAGGTGGAACAAGTACGCATTTCTCGTTTCATCCCGAACTAAAACGGTAAGATACAACTGTACGATTTTGCGAACGCATATGAGACGGTAGTATACGCTGGAACTACAGATGAAGATAGACACCGTCCTGAACCTGCTGACAGCTAAAACGATGAAAAATGGAAGTCAACGCTGCTGTCCTGTTGGATGAACACATGGAATCTCGCACCTCGAACTAGAGATGTGGGCTTGATCCGATAGCGAAATCCATGCTCCATTGGTTGTTCATATATCCTCGCAAACGGAAGACGTTCGTAACTAACCGTACGTCAGCAATTCTTCAAGTTCTACCCACTAACCGGTGGAATCATGTTCGCAGCGAAGGCAGCCTTGCAGACTGTGATTCGTGTGGACTTGCACTCGTAACGCACCCGCTCTGATGGAGAGACCCGGAGTGATTAAGCTTGAAAGCTAATAACTGGAAGAGGATTGCGGCCAAGACGGCCGAACATAACTTGACGGAGGCACACAAGTTGAAAATATTACATACTACAACGGTGCAGATCAGAACGAACTATGTCATCGAGAAGCAACTGCTGGAGAGACGTTCTGTTTACACATGGATCCTGCGCATTCTTGCCTACCCATTACGATGCATATCTAATTCTACAAAAGGTTTATAACACCTAGGAGCAGCTTACACGAGCTGCTCAAAAGAAGTCACGGATCTCATGATGCTATATACATACAGAATCTCCATGCCGGACCTACGCTACCGGTGGACATACCGGTGCCCCATGTTACAATTCATCAATTTTGGAAAAATGCCAAGTTGATTTGAAAATTGGACGCATACTTGTTCCACGAGAACAAGTATTACTCCTGGTTAGTGGGATAATTATGTGTCCATTTTTTAAGTGTTTGAATTATATTACACCGCATAAATCAAAATTGTCCAAATGTCACAAGGGATAGTTATGCTTCCACAGGTAGTGCGGTCAGTACTGAGTGGTCGAATTACAGATGGTGGTACGACAAGTCGTAAAAAGGATCAACAGCGAATCTACTCATGGGTATTCTTCCTGTATCGCTTATAATGGAGACTCGCGCATTCGCCCACGTAGGCTTGAATTACGCCGGGCCAGTGAGGTGTGATGACATCGTAGAGCTAGTAGTAATTGGATGCATGGCGACGAAGGCTGTTCACTTGGAGGTGGCAAGTAACACTGGAAGCAACGTTTTCATTTCAAACGCTTCATTACAAAACGATGATATCCTAAAGAAATGTGGTCGGATTACAAGTCGACCTTGGTGGTGGTCATGGGATCTGAGGCAGCAGCTTACGAAGAACTGATTACAATCTTGCACAGGTGGAGGCATGCCTTAACACAGTGCTTCTTTGTCTGCTTTCAACGGATTCTGATAATTATGAAGCCCTTTGCCGGCACCGATGGTGTAGTGGTAAGCGTGAATGCTACTTGGCGCCCCAGTGGGTCTGGGTTCAATCCCATTAGAGATCGGTGGTTTTTCTATGGCGAAAAAAATCTGGTCACGTCTTTCTTCGGAAGGGAAGTAAAGCCGTTGGTCCCGGCTAATGTGTTGATGAGTGCGATATGTAGGGTCCGGGTGGTGGAGTCGTCTTCCAGGCGTGGTTGTCATAACGTTGTGAGGAAATAGGCCGACGGATATAAACGAATACAAAAACTATGAAGCTCCTAACTCTTGGCCATTTCTTGATTGATCAGTGGGAGCCGTATCATCAAGCAGCTACATCCGGAAGCGATAGTGCTACCAACGGATTCAGTCACTTTGCCGTTCGAACTCAACAACCACATTTAGCGACAGCGAGTGTAGGGGAAGAAATGTCAGATTTTTTTTCTCTCATATAGCCGGTCGATTAAAAGTTGATTGATTAAAATATTTCGTTCTTTTTTTAACACCCTTAGTCTTGTCAATTCCAGTCTAAGATACAATCTGTGACAATGAAGTGATTCGACAGGAAACTAAATTTACCCTATTATCCCCAATTCCACCTAATACAAAGATATTAATCAATCATGAAGAGGAAGCTTCAAAAGATGACCAGATTTTGAAACAAACTTTCCAAACAGTAAAAAAAACTGATTCTCGCAGAAATTGCTGTTCACTATTGGGATCTTATGGTGTTGGGAAGATATTTTCCAATTTTCATAAACATTATGATTTAAATTTGGCGCACTGTACGCAATAAATAAAAACATTATTAGTAATGTTTTCAAACAGGTTGATAGCAGGTTTGCAACGTTTGATGGCGGGTATTATAAGAAAAGTGCCGACACCAGAAAAGAAAAGAAATTATTTTTGGGGATATGTATGCATTAAACAGAATGGCATACGTAAGACCGCGCATAACTCGAGAACGGATTGTCCGATTTAAGTTGCTCTTATTTTGTTCTATTTGGCTGTGCCCAAGGAACATTTATAAAAAGAGAAAGTTGAACACATTTATGGGAAAAATGAAAACTTCGAAAATAATAGATTTTCAATACATTATGTATGGTATTTTTTCGTTTTGATCGAGTAATCCTTGACATGGATCGGAGTTGGCGATGATATCCCACATGACATTGCTCAATTTCACAGTTGTCCTTATTATTCTGCTTTTGGTTAATGTTCGTGGTCCAGCTTCGTTAGAGTCGCTTCGGACTGTGGGTGATCCACTATGTGCGACATATCGAGAGGCCTGCCAGCGGTTGCAATTGTTAGAAAACGACACTCATTGGGATACAACACATGCCAACGCCATTTTTACTGTACCTGTGATCAAATTCGTACCCTGTTTGCGATCATCATTTCGACAAGTTTTCCATCAAATGTAGTCGAATTGTGAAACAAATACAAGGATGACATGGTTGATAATATTTTACATCGAGCTCGCACAACCACTGTGAATAACGAGCTGGAAAATAACAATAAAGGGCGATACGGTCAAAATTTGGTCAATATCAACTTGACGTATTTCTTTCAATTTTGCATTTAAAAAACCTGAACACCCCTCATTTTGAAGGTGTGTGTGTGTAGAATGTTGCTCCTATTTTGATTTTGGAATTCACTCTTCAGTTGTCAAAATGCCGTCCAAGCAAGAAGAGCAGCGTATCAAAATTTTGCTCGCGCATCGCGAAAATCCGAGCTACTCGCACGCAAAGTTGGCAAAATCGCTAAAAGTTGCCAAATCAACCGTTACAAATGTAATTAAAGTGTTTGGGGAACGTTTGTCGACAGCCAGGAAGTCTGCATCGGGGGGAAATCGAAAACCGGAAGCCGCTGAGACGACAAAGAGAGTTGCCGGTAGTTTCAAGCGAAACCCTAACTTATCTCTCCGAGATGCCGCAAATAAGCTGGGTGTATCGTCTACAACCGTGCATCGAGCCAAAAAACGAGCCGGACTATCGACTTACAACAAGGTAGTGACTCCAAATCGCGATGATAAACAAAATACGACGGCCAAAGCGCGATCCCGGAGGCTGTACACGACAATGCTGACGAAGTTTGACTGCGTGGTAATGGACGACGAAACCTACGTCAAAGCCGACTACAAGCAGCTTCCGGGACAGGAGTTTTATACGGCAAAAGGAAGGGGAAAGGTAGCAGATATTTTCAAGCACACGAAACTGTCAAAGTTCGCAAAGAAATATCTGGTTTGGCAAGCCATCTGTACCTGTGGCTTGAAAAGCAGCATTTTCATAGCTTCCGGGACTGTCAACCAAGAAATTTACGTGAAAGAGTGTTTGAATAAACGTCTGCTGCCTTTCCTGAAGAAACACGGTTGTTCCGTACTGTTTTGGCCGGATTTGGCATCTTGCCATTACGGTAAAAAGACCATGGAGTGGTACGCCGCCAACAACGTGCAGGTGGTTCCCAAGGACAAGAACCCTCCAGCGGAACCTAAAGAAGACCAAAAAAACTGCTAAGGACGAGCAGCAGTTCAAGGCAAACTGGCTTTCTGCGGCGAAGAAGGTGGACAAGGTGGCTGTACAAAATCTGATGGCAGGGGTCAAGCGTAAGGCCCGGCAATTCGGATTTGGAAAAGCGGAAGCCTAACTGAATATTTTTCCTGAGTTTTATACTAATTGAACTTGAAAAAGAAATTTAATTTGATTTTTTAAATAAACGATTTCACCGATTTATACGCGTTTTCCCTTGACCAAATTTTGACCGTATCACCCTTTAAGATGCGCAAAGAGGCGCTGATTTTGGTCGAATACATGTGTTTACTCATGTGCGGCAGTAACTCCTCAGTAAGAGGACGTTTACGACACTTTGATGAAAGCGTTTGACGACTGAAATGGTGCCGTGTTCTTCATCAATGTAACCTGCCGGAACTTGCAAAAAGTAAGTTATTTCATTACTATTGGCTTGGGTTCACTCATGAACAGATATTGCGATGGCGGTTGCCTCTTCATAGATTGCAGCCACATTGTTGGAAGGCGGTCGAACGGCTCAATCTGCGTTGAAGCTGCCGTTGAATCTCCAGCTGACAGATGAATCGAAGTGCAACATTTCGAAGAATTTGACAAGGACGAAAGTGTTGCAGTGTTGTAAGATCATCATCTTGGACGAATGCACAATGGCACACAAACGAGCATTGCAGGCACTCGATCGAATTATGCAAGATCTGCGCAGTAACTCGAGACCTTTTGAGGCGCACCACCCAGAATTATCAGAACCGCGATTTATTAAGTGCACGTGCGAAAAATAATGATGCCGGTGATTTGAATTTCGTATTTCAAAATGTAATTCGTGGACAATTACGTTCATTCAACTTAATTGATTGTGTGACTAATCCGGACGAAGTAACCAGCAAAATTTCTGAATTCATTGGATTTATCAGGATTACCACCATATAATTTACGACTGAAGATTAGATCTGTTATCATCATGCTCCAGAACCTCAATTAACCAAAATTGTGTAATGGAACAAGATTGGTCGTTAAGCAACTCAAGAATAATGTCATTCAAGCAATGATACGAATTCAAGGGCGAGGAAGTGTCCAAGAATTCCACTTATTTCAAACGATTAACCTTTTGAGTTCAAACGAATACAAATTCCGGTTTGCCTTTAATTTGCCATGACAATCAATAAATCACGAAGTCAATCTTTGGAACCTCCTTAGATTTTTTTACAGAAATCTGTGAAGTTTTACCGAATTCTCAACAGCTGAACGTTCGGTAATCCGATTTAACGGATTTCGGTGAAATTTTACAGATATCTGTAAAAAAAATACCGGATTCCGGTAAAATTTTACCGAAATCCGTAAAATCAGATTGCCGAACGTTCAGCTGTTGAGAATTCGGTAAAATTTTACAGATTTCTGTTAAATAATCTGAGTGTGAAGTGTGCTGGATTAATCTCGAATGCCCATGCTTCTGGCATTGTTGTTTATTAATCTTTGTTTATTTACGCGCCGAATAATGGAACAAAGAAAGAAATCTACCACATAGCCCTAAATTGAACTGGCGCAAAATTCTGTCAACCTCAACAATCATGTAAATAAAGCATATAAATTCAAACAAATTCGAAAAGTGTTTCATTCAAATCAATATCTAAAATTCAAGTTTCGTAATCAGTTATCGACCACGAATGAACGATAGAAAAATTGCGGTGACAACAAGCCAAGCCACTTAAAAATAAAATTAAATCATGAATTTTTGGAATATTTGAATCTTAAAATCGGTTAAAGCAGAACAAAGTTCGCCGGGTCAGCTTTTTTCTATAAAACTGCAGTCAAATATCCTCCTTTTAACCTATTTTATACGGCATTGTAACACTTCTACGTGGGCATTGTTTTAACCTATCGCTTATTGCCTATAATAATTCCAAAATCAGGAAAGGAAACAACGCTCTCCAAGGTCTCTGATCCTTGAAGTGTCAAAAACGATGATAGATTGATGAGTTGTTTGTATTAACCAGGCCATTTTTTCCGCAAAAACGGCCTACACGTATGTTTTCTTTGGCGAGATTTCCTCCCGACAGTCACATTTGCTTGCAAATAGCTAGTTCTTAAACGATTGACCTATTGTTAAACAATGGTTAATTCAAGTCCTTTTAGTATTTTAATGCATACTTTTTTCCTTGTTCGCTCTGTGACTAAACCCAATTATAAACAACTTACGGAGATTGACATTTCAGCTGTTGCATATTAGGGAAACAAAACACGCCAAAACAGAAAACGACTCTTGCCTTTTTTTTTACAATCAACATATGAATAACAGCCGAGTAAGATAGCGAGAGAGAAAATTTAAAGAGATAATAAGAATATTATCAGAATAATGTAAGTTCGAAAAACATTTCATATGGGGTACCTAGATTGCACGTGAGCATACTAGAATGCAGCACTGTTGGGATACCTAGGATTGAAAAAGATTGAAAAAAAACAAATCCCAGCTGGTTCTACAGACACATTCGAGATATATAAAAAGTCGCAAGTTCGATAAACATAAACGCGGACACGCAACAGAAATCAGTTTCACGAAGAGACAAGGTGAGAGGAAGTACGAATGACTGCAGCAACATAGGCAAGGTTATCTATGCCACAATACTCGCCTTCAAAAGCTGACTAACAAGCTCGCAGAGAGACATATCGACAAATATACACCGATACAGACTACCCAGCCATGTGTGAATGAAAGCAAGATCGGATGTAGGTATACCCCGTTCAATTGGCAATACTGAAAAGAAACTAGGAATTGACGGTGGCTTAAAACACTACTCAATTATACAAATCGGAAGTCGGGACAACCGAATGAAATAATGCCATATCTATTCTTCTGGGATTATTTTTAGGATTCGTGTGCTTCGTGATGTTGTTACTCTCTGTTTCACCATTCGTCTATCGCCGTTCTTTACAATCTCTTGCTAGACGATGTCATGCGGAATTTGCAATTTCAAGGAAATATAATACGAGAAGTGCATTTCTTTATTAGATCAATAGTAAAATAAGTGACATACCTTGAAATAACCGCCCTGGTAGAGCGTATCCGGTGGTCCGAAAATGGCCACCTCCCACTCGAAGAGATTGTCTTCATTCAGTAATTTGACTCGGAAACCTTCCACAGGTTCTTCCTGGAGGCTTTTATATTCCAATGACAGAGCACGGACTGCGGAACTGGACGGCTGCGAAGACATGTTTTCTCTTTCTAGTCTTCTTCCTGCTCCTCCTCCGCTCACTCAATCACTGCTGTTGAAGAGCAAAAACAGCACCGATGATTCACTGCTCAGTATCTGTAACGACAAGGAAAATGCACGCGATCAGCAGGGACAAAAGAACCTTCCAACACTCGTAATGCAAGAGGGATGCTTATAATTTTGGCCCGATTTAACGGATTAAAGACAAAGAGAGCAAATCCTTGTCTCAAATATTAGTTGTTGCTCAAGGAGTGGAAAAATAACCCACACTAGAGAATGGTAAAGCGGAGGGGTTTTGCGGTTGGAGGCGAGTGATGAGTTTGACATTGCGGTAGTGCACTGGTATGTAGTCGAACCGCGCTGCTTACACACCACTGTTAGAAAGAAATCTAAGTTAATCAAAGAAAAACTAATCCTAGAGAAAAAAAAGTCCAATTACAAGAACAATGAATAGATGCCGCTATATTACAGCGCTGTATTCAGTAGCATGGTTCGACCTAACTAATCGAAAGCAAAAGTTAGTAGGTAGGTAAATAACAATAAATCGAGGGTTAAATTAAGAGCAAGATTGTGAAATTTTGCAGCGTTCGAGTTTGACAATATTATGTAGCATACTACAAATCCCTTAACATGTTTTTTTTTAATTATCTGAGCGATTTCAAAGACTACTTAACCCTTAAAGGTGCAGAACCGACTTTTTGTTTTGAAGACGTTATATCTCAATTATGCCTTATCCTTTCCAGCTGAAACTTTCATTAACATCGAGGGGAATGGTAGTCCTAAATTTTTTTGTGGCTGAAACTAGGTGGCTTCAAAGGGGATTTTTCATGATGATATTGAAATTGTTTTTGTTTTTCGCTTTTTTAACAAATGCATATGTTTCGGGATGTTCTAGGTCAGCCAAACTCTCCTGGAGTGTTGATCATGAACTATGTCACTATGACATCTGAGCATAGGACCTACAATGCCGTGAAACGCATATCAGTCCCATATGACTTTTCGGTAGTTTTGAGTTATGATTATTAATAGTTCTAATTATCGTTGTTCTTAACGTTTTAATGAAAAACTTGGGTAGTTTGTTCTGAAGAAACATGAAAACCACATTGGGCCAGTTTGTCCCATCTTAAAAATAATCGCATATCAGTCCCACCATACGAGACAAGCCTTAATGACGCTATTTCCTTAAGGAACTACTCGGCGAATCATTTAAACCATACATGGTATAGTTTACGCGTTTAGTTTATCGTTTTTGTATGTAATGTATGTAGTGTTTTATTAGAGCGGTTACAGCATAACGTAATGTGATAGTTTAAGAAGACGTTTATTTTTTCATTTTTTGTGTTATCAACTTAAAATCAAAATATAACAAAAGAGTCTAAAAAATAATAACAGTAGGCATACCGAATTCCAAATTCATAGACGAGGGGCTTGTTCAGGTAATTAAATCCAAAATGGTTTCTTACCTTTGTCCACTAACTGTATAATGGTTTTGTGTGATGTTGTTTTTCTTTCCTTGTCAGTTCTTTCTAGTTGGCGTTTGCGTTACGCTGCCATAATTTTACAACTTTTCTGTTTTATTTTTCATCCACAGAGCTGTTGTTATGTAATTTTTTTTTTTTTTTTTTTTTATTAATCATTTATTTATACAGGCTCAATCGAATCAACTTTACAGAGCCAAATTTTCATATTTGTATACATCATGTATCTTAAATCTAAAGTTAGGGAGATAGAGCCGATTACTCGCGGTTACTCGAGGTTAATAGGAATTACAATTTAACGGATAGGGAGATGGGCGGGAATTTAAATTATGGTTTACATAAAACTTCAAAAAACTTAAAACTATACAACTTTTGGTTTTCTTTTTATTCTAACATTTTTGAAGGAGAAAAAAAACACACAAACACAGAAAAAAAAAACTTAAACTAACTACAATCTAAGGTTAATGTTAGTCAAAAACACATAAATGAGTTTCATAAACTCCAGATCACGTACAGCCAAAATATCTCGAACCGGTACATTGGGTTGTCTACCTCGAGCCCTAAGGGAATCATAAAGCTCAGATCTGACTCCACGATGCTCAGCACATGACCAAACAATGTGATCTGCGTCCTGGTAACCTTGCCCACATTCACAGAGATTGCTGTCGCTCAGTCCAACACGGAATAAATGAGCGTTCAAAGAATAATGATTGGACATGAGGCGAGACATGACACGAATGAAGTCTCGTCCCACATCCATCCCCTCAAACCAAGATTTCTTCGACACCTTTGGGATGATAGAATATTGCCATCGCCCCAAATCTCCTTTACTCCATTTATACTGCCAGCTGACGAGTGACTGTTGACGAAAAATAGTAAAAAATTCATTAAAGGCGATTTGTCGATCATAAATATCGCCTTCTATAGCGCCCACCTTTGCAAGCGAGTCCGCTCTCTCATTGCCCGGAATTGAACAATGAGAAGGGACCCATACAAAGGTGATGATAAAATAACGCGAAGATAAAGCACTTAGAAGCTCCTGTATTTTCATGAGAAAATACGAGGAGTGCTTTACCGGCCTCAAGGAGCAAATAGCCTCTATAGAACTGAGACTATCCGTGAAAATGAAGAACTGATCCGGTGTTAGTGAGGCAACAATTTCTAGCGTAAAGTGTATTGCCGCTAATTCAGCGACATATACGGAACAAGGAGCTTGAAGTTTACGGTTGGCGCTATAAATTTCATTAAATATTCCAAAGCCTGCTGACTCCTCTATCAAAGATCCGTCAGTGAAAAACGATTTAGTGGAATCAACTTGGCCAAACTTTGCAGCAAATATCACCGGAGCAATCATAGGACGATGATGCTCTGGGATTCCATGAAGCTCCTGCTTCATGGATAAATCAAAATGAACCAAATTGTCGAAATCGGAGAAGCAAACACGATTGGAAATGTTCGGCGAAGGGCTGACATCCTGTGTTATGTACAAATGGTACAAGGTCATGAAGCGGGTTTGAGGATTCAACTCAAGGAGCTTCTCAAAATGTTCGATTACCTGAGGGTTCATAACTTCACACCTGGTGAGGAGCCGGAGAGATAATTCTGAAAACCGATCCGAGAGTGGCAACATGCCAGCCAGCACTTCAAGACTCATGGTGTGAGTCGAGTGCATGCAACCTAACGCGATACGAAGACACCGATACTGAATACGTTCCAGTTTAATGAAGTGCGACCGAGCCGCTGACTGAAAACAAAAACTACCGTATTCCATAACCGACAAAATCGTTGTCCGGTACAACGTTAGAAGATCTTGCGGATGCGCTCCCCACCAGGTCCCGGTAATTGTGCAGAGAAAGTTGATCCTTGGCTGGCACTTTCGCTTCACATACTCAATATGGGATCTCCAGGTGCACTTAGAATCGAACCAGACCCCAAGATATTTAAATGACATAGAATGAGTTATCGGCTTACCCCCAATTTGAAGCTTCGGTTGTGCTGGGTTATGCTTCCTTGAAAAAACTACCAACTCAGTTTTCTCCGTAGAGAATTCGATACCTAGCTCTAGAGCCCAAGTAGACAAATTGTCTAAGGTATCCTGTAAGGGTCCTTGCAGATCGACCCCATTGGGTCCCGTGACAGACACTACGCCGTCATCTGCAAGTTGTCTCAACGTACAGTTGTCACTTAGACAACCGTCAATGTCTTTGACATAAAAGTTATACAAAAGAGGGCTTAAAACATGATCCCTGGGGGAGACCCATGTAGTTAAATCGGGAAGCTGTAGAGGTTCCATGAGAGAAGCTCATATGTTTCTCTGACAGCAAATTGTACAAAAAATTATTCATTAATGGTGAAAAGCCACAAGCGTGGAGTTTATCTGAAAGAACTTCAACAGATACTGAATCAAAAGCCCCCTTTATATCCAAGAATACAGAAGCCATTTGCTCTTTTTTAGCAAAAGCTAACTGAATATCTGTGGAAAGCAACGCGAGACAGTCGTTCGTTCCCTTACCCCTACGGAAACCATATTGAGTATCTGAAAGCAGGTTATTCGTCTCAACCCATTTGTCCAGACGGAAAAGGATCATTTTCTCCAACAACTTGCGAATACAAGATAACATCGCGATGGGTCGATAGGAGTTGTGGTCGGACGCGGGCTTACCAGGTTTTTGAATGGCAATTACTCTCACCCGTCTCCAATCATCCGGTACAATGTTGAGTTCCAGAAACTGATTAAACAAGTTCAACATGCGCCTCTTCGCGACGTCTGGGAGGTTCTTAAGCAAGTTGAACTTGATCCTATCAGCCCCTGGAGCCGTATTGCCACACGAAAGGAGTGCGAGAGAGAACTCTACCATTGAAAAGGGTTGGCTAATCTCATCTATCGAATTCGTGTTTTCGCGAGGAATCATCCGTGCCGGCACCGAATCTGGACACACTTTTCGCGCGAATTTGAGGATCCATTGGTCCGAGTACTCTTCGCTCTCGTTGTTCGTAGTTCGGTTACGCAACCTTCGCGCCGTGTTCCAAAGAGTACTCATCGACGTTTCGCGCGATAGCCCGTTCACAAATTTTCGCCAGTATCCGCGTTTCTTGGCCTTGATGAGGCTCTTAAGTTCGCGTTCGAGAGCCGTGTATACTTTGAAGTGCTCAGGTGTTCCACGTCTACGGAAAACTTTAAACGCGTCGGACTTTTTTCGGTAAACCTCGGTGCATTGCTGATCCCACCATGGAGAAGGAGGTTTCCTGCGAGATGACGTCCCTGGAACTGGTCGAGTTTGAGCTTGAAGCGCGCTGTCTAAGATCAGGTTGGAGAGGAAGTTGTATTCCTCCAGCAGTGAAAGCCTTTCTACCGTCGTTACGGCTTCATCTACTGCTGTCCTAAACTTTGTCCAATCGATGTGACGGGTAAGATCATACGTGACGTTGACAGATTTCGACGAATTGAACCCGGTGGCAACCGAAATTTTTATGGGCAAGTGATCACTACCGTGGGGATCTTGAATCACATTCCATGTGCAATCCAACGATAATGAATTCGAACAAAGTGTGAGGTCTAATCTACTGCCAACTGAGGATGTACCAGCCAAACGTGTTACTTCTCCATTATTAAGTACTGTCATATTGAAGTTGTCACAGAGGTCATATATCAAGGAAGATCGGTTGTCATCGTACAGTTCTCCCCAGCCTGTACCGTGAGAGTTAAAATCTCCCATGACCAACCGTGGAGAAGGAAGGACCGAACAAATATCTGAGAGTTGTTTTCGGTTTATCGAGGCTCTAGGAGGAATATATACAGAAGCAATGCAAAGGCTTTTATTTTTAATAACAGCCTGACATGCGACAACTTCAATACCTGGAGTTTGAGGAAAATTCACTCTATAGAAGGAGTAGCACTTTTTGATCCCCAAAAGTACTCCTCCGCCACGTGAATCCTCACGATCAAGACGAATAATATTGAAATCGTGAAAATGAAGATCGATTTCGGAAGAGAGCCATGTTTCACAAAGAGCGAATGCATCACAACCGGTAGTGTGAGCCAAAAATTTAAAAGATTCCAATTTAGGAATCAAACTTCGACAATTCCACTGTAGAACAGTGATCAAATCCCCGACCTCATTTGGAAAATTATCCATCGAAGGAAATGATTGCTGCAAGGAGGGGCCACTTGATTGTCAATTGCTTCAAAAACGTTTTCACTGTGGGAAGCATTGCCAGAACAATGCTTTTAAGAGGGTCAGAAATTTCGAGGAACTTGAAAATACTTTCAACAATATCATCAAATGAGAACAGTCCTGATGGAGAAGGAACTTCTGTTCTTAAAATCGGGGTGCTAGGGGTTTTTGATGTCCCCGGAAGAGATGGAAAGTCCTGGGAGTAGTTACTACTGCGGAAACCAGGAGGACTAGGATTTTCCCTTTTTCCACCTTTTTTTAAAATTGGCAAGCTGGTTTTGGGCTCCGGCTCAGCAACTTTCCCTGGGCGAACGCGTCTTCGCTTACGTGAAGTGCCTTCCGGAAAGCTGAATGATGTTCCCTCTTCAACCAAGTCAAAATCAGACTCGTCATCTGACAGAGGAGCAAAGGGATTCGTATTCACATTGGGTGATGGTGAGGCTTTTTTCACCATTTCGGCGAAAGATTGCCTGGAACGCTGTTTTAGCGAGCGTTCTAATTTTTCCCCGCGTTGCTTGTACGCCGGGCATGACGAGAGAGCATGAGGAGGAGAACCCTTGCAGAAAGCGCATTTTGGTGTGCTGTCTGCGCAGGCTCCATCCTCGTGTTTCTCCCCGCAATTTGAGCAGCGTGCCTTATTGCCGCAGTGGGAGGTCGTATGTCCCATCTGCTGGCATTTTTGGCAGATCATTACCCGAGGTACAAACAATCGCACTGGTAGTCGAAGTTTTCCCAACTCGACGTATTGAGGGAGGGCTGAACCAGAGAAGGTCACGCGAAACGAATCTGACGGAGTGAACTTCTTTTCACCCTTAGTGATCGATACTGTGCCTAATTTTCTCACATCCAGTATCTTCACTGGAGAAAGCAGGGGGTTCTTAAATCGACCAACCCCCTGCTTCAGGATCTCAGGGGTCAAAGTCGCTTCGGTGACCACACCTTCTATCTCAATACCTCGAGCTGGGATGTACACTCTATACTCAAGTGTAAAGAACTGTGAGACAGCAATCTCGTTAGCCTGTTTTAGGTTGGACACAACGACCCGAAGTTTATTGGGTCTTATTTTAATAATTTCAGTCACGGCCGAGAATCGTTTCGTCAGATCATTAGAAATCTGATAAACGTTTAGAGGTTTCGTTTTGGGCTGAAAATAGACAACCCATGGACCAGCTGAATCAGGTGGATAGGCTCGTGACCGGATAACTTTATGGGACTCATTATTTGGCGTCAAGGATGAATCATCTTCCGACAATTCATCCATGTCGCACCCGTGGGAGCTTATTATGCTCAACCACTGAGGCAAAAAACACAATATTCAATACAATTCAAAACAATAAAGATTTAGCTTAACACAAACGACAACACAAATGGAAATACGGTCTATTCAGGGGAGAAAGAGGAAAACAAAACACTTATCTTATATGTATTATTGGGCTGCTACTGTTGCTGCTGCTGCTGGTGCGGTCGGGCGATGACCGTGTGTGGCTGCCTATAACGGTGATGAGCGGGACGCAACGAGTGTGTTGCGACGGACCGTTACAGCCGATGAAATAGCATGCGTGATCACGCTGAGATGCGGCAAAATGGCTTGTCACTTGATTGCACTAAATTAATTACCGCTGAACACTGTATTGACTAATGGTCTTCTACTTCAGAAAAAAAAAAACTCGATGAAAACTGAGGCCAATAATGTCGAGGAAAAAATTACTGAAATTTCAACTAATGCACCTTTAGAAACCATTAAACGCAACGGAGCACGGAAAAAGCGAACTGTACCGCTTGCTGTTTCACTAGGGAATGTTATGTAATTTGTACGATACTATTTTAACGCGTCTAGGTCCCAAAAGGATTTATTCAGGTCGGTTCTATTATCTTTGGATAAAAAACATCCCCAAACAAAACATTTTTAATGTTTCCACTTTACTACATGAAAACCGTATATTTTTTGTTGATGGCAGATCGAGTCCGGGACAATCTTCATCGGAACTATCATCACAAATTGAAGACAATTCCGAACAACTTTACGCGAACTAAAAACTACATATGTACTTCGAGCAAATCAAGCAACTTTGACAGCTAAGCACAAGGGGAAAAATCATTAAGTTGGAATTAAATTTAGCTACATTTAAAGTTCCGCTCATGATAGAGGAAGTAGATGGCAGGCACATCCCTAGTTGGAGTTTTTGCTGGCCCTCTCTGTGTTTTATATAAACTTAATTGAGAGCATGTGAAACATATTTTTGTATCTTTGTCATGTGAAACATATGGCAGCGACAATTATAGATAACAATATCAAATCACGTTTGAATATGGCAGCATTATGCAGCAGCAAGCGACTACTCTCATACTACCATTTAAAATACTACAATTATCATAAATTTGCATCAATCTAATTATCCTTTAAAAAAGACTGGGACTGATTTGCGATTACTTCACAATCAGACACAAAATAATCGCATATCAGTCCCATTATAGTTTTTACGCGGCAAATGTTATAAATTTGTAGTTTCTTAAGACAAAAGTATTGAACACACCATAATTCACATTACAGAGTGGATACATCATGCGAAACATAGTGTATTACGAAAAACAACATCACAACTTTCATTGCTGTTTTCTCCATTCGATGATTTTTCATATGGAACTGATATGCGTTTCACGACAGTACATACATGAAACATTTCCAACAATGTTCAAGAAGAGTGTAATAATTATCTGTCATCGATCTCCATTCGTTCAAGTCTCTCCAAATTATTCTGGAGTTCTGATCAAATGATCTACTAGATAAACCATGACTGGGCTACTGTCCTTAGCAACGCAGCATACCCAAGCAGACTCAAAGAAGCTATACGAATGGAATATAGTCCATTTCTCGCCGTATCAAATGTTCTAGGTTCTCCAAATTGTGCTGGAGTTTAAACACTTCGTTGCCATTAGTTCAACCAAGACCAATGTTATGCCACTAAAATCGCTAACACACACTAAATGTGCAAACAAAACATTGCTAGAAGACATTATTTGCAAGAACATTTCTGAAGCATACGATATGAATTATGTACCATCGAACACACTAAAATCGAATAAATGATATTCCCTAAAAACAGTGTGCGCCAGCGAGTAGTATGCTTCTTCCGTAAGAACGATAATGTAGCTGTGGTTGATTCAATAGATTTTATCACTTGAACTCTACAACGACCCGGAGTACATGAAACAACAAATATACATGGAAATAGGTCGAAAACGATGCGCACTGGTACTATAAATCAGCGAAACCTTATACAATGTTTGTGGCATTACATTAGTTTTGGTTGAACGGAAGTTTTGGGCAACGAACTATCTAAACTTCAGCACAATTTGGTGAACCTAGAACATCTTATATGGAGGTAGATATATTATAATCCCTTCGTATAGCTTTTTTTAGTTGATCGTTTGACCTGAACTCCAGGACAATTTGGAGAGACTTGAACGACTGGTATGAATGGAGATGGATGACAGATAATTATTACACTTTTCCTGAACATTGTTGAACATGTTTCATGTATGTAGGTCTTATGCTCAGATGTCATAGCGAGATTGATAAATTCATTATCAACATTCCAGAAGAGTTTAGACGACCTAGAATATCCTGAAACAAATATGTATATTAAAAACTAACTAAAAACCATAAAACCGTTTGTAAAAAACAGTGGAAACCAAAAACAATTTCAATATCATCACGAAAAATACCCTCAAAGCCACCTAGTTCCAGCCACAAAAAGACAGTTTCAGCTGGAAATGATAAGGCATCATTGAAGTGAGATATAGCGTTTTCAAAACAAAAAGTCCGTCCTGCACTTTTAAGGGTTAATAGTTTATAAAAAAAATGACTATTCGATGCTTAACTTTATTGTCCATAAAAGCATAACAGTCACAGCTTTGTTTGATGTCTTATGTAGATGGGACTGTTATCTATTCAGAAAGCGTTAACATTTATCTGCAATTTTAATAAGCTTTCATAACTTATTTGCCCTTGATTTTAATGAATATTCTGAATTCCTAAACTGACATCTCAACAGATGTCATGAAAATGAACAAGTAAAATTACCATTGATCATCTGCTTAGAACCTGTTACTTCACTTGAAAAGAATGCAGTCTAGTATTTTTTACTTTCACTTCTTTTTTTTTAACTTTTTTTAACGTTTTAATATTAACACTTCATTTGATCACTTTTTAAAAAATAAAAAATTGTAACACTTTTTTTCAAATTATCGCTAGTAAATTTCTTTAAATTCTACTAGATAGAGAGATACGAGAAGTAAGGAAGAGGGGAGGGGTTAGGAATACACACTCTCATTTTTCTTTGAGCTGCTTAGTTGTTGAGTAAAAAAAAACGAAAATTTTTGTTGACAGCCGTTTACACACAGCAGTTATGTTTACGTTTTAAATTTTATTTACTGTCTGACAGGCGACAACTGCAATATCCTGAATTTGAAAATTTATGCATCACGCGAATCTGCAAAATAAAAACGAATAATAATGAAATCATGTAAAGGAAAATCTATTACGGAAGAGAGCCATGTTTCACAACCGGTATTGTGAGTTAAAAATTCGCAAGATGCTATTACGGGAATAAGATTTCGACATTTCTAGTGGTTCTTGCGACAACAATAGTTATTAAATCCCCGACCACTTTTCGCAAGTTATCCATCGAACGAAATGGTAGCTGCAAGGAGGGGCCACTTTAATGCCAATTGTTTCAAAAAAGTTTCCACTATGGAAAGCATTGCCAGAACAATCCTTTTAAAAGTACTTGAAGATATTTTCGGCAATGTCATCAAATGAGAACAGCCCAGATGAAGAAGTCGATTCTGTTCTTAATAATAAGGTAACATAGGTTTTGGATGTTTCCGGGAGAGATGGAAAGTTCTGTGTGAAGTTAGTGCTGCGAAAACCAGGAGCATTTGGATTTTTCTTTCTCCCATAACTCCTTGAATTGACAAGCTGATCTGGGGCTTATGGTCAGCTACCTACCGCGGACGCATCTTCGCTTTCGTGTAGCATCTGCCGGAAAACGAAAAGATGTCCTCCTCAGCCAAGTAAGTCGGTTTCACATTCATCATCTGATAAAGGAGCAAAAGTATTTGCAATGACTTATGGTGACGGTTTTATCATCATTTCTGCGAAAGACTGCATGGAACGTTCTTTCAGAGAAAGTTTTAATTTTCCTCGCGTTGTTTGTACGCCAGGCACGACGAGGGATCACGAAGAGATTCTTTGCAGAGAATGCATTTTGGTGTGTTTTTTCTGCAGAACAGAAATCTTTGCGATTCTCTCACAAGTAGAGCAACGTGCCTTACTATCGCAAGGGGACGTACCGTGTACCATCTGCTTACAGTTTTGGGCGTCATGATCACACCGAAGTACGCACAATCACACAGTTAGTTGAAATTGAACCAAATCAACGTATTGAGGCAGGGCTGAACCAGAGATCACACGAAACGAGTCTGAGCATTGTTTTGACGACCTCTTAATATCAGGAAGGTGAGGTAACTAGGAAAGGTTCATGTGTTATTTTTTAATCTTGTTGATATAATAATTTCAAATTTTGAACCTGATGTAAATGTTCAAATATTTAGGGATTTTTTTCAACGAGCAGCCAATTTTATGAAACACTTTGTACCTGAATTTATTGTTCACAAATATGAGCGATGAATTTTACGTATGTGAATCTTTGGAAATATTTGGAAAAATGAAGTGTTATTGAATTCTTTATATTCACTCTAATAGATAATAGTTTGTCGGAATCATACATCGATTTTAACAAAGCAAACTACAAAACAATTAATTGCATCGACTGGTAAAACTTTTTACGAAATCATGACCTGCATCACGCTGCTGACGAATTCTATAGAACTATTTATGATCTTTTAGAACATACAGTGTCCAAGAAGCAAATAAAGAAAATAAATTCCAAGATACCAGCTTGGTACAATAGACACGCTATTAAGGAGTGTATCGAAAAGTAGTTATAAACATTCGATGCGTTATTACGCATAAACTACTGTATATATTTTCAGCGTGTAAGCGCCATTTGCTTTGGTTACATGTCAAAAATGATTATTCGGTTCATTCATTTCCGTTGATAAAGTTGTATTCAAAATGTCGCGAATTGAATTTGAGACTAAAAAGAAAATTCTGCACACTTGGTGCACCGAAAAGGGTGTTACTTACAACCAGATTGCGAAAAGAGTAAATGTTCACCCGGCAAGTGTAAAACGCATCATCGAAAAGTTTGGTAAGGAGTGCTCCCTCAAGGATTTACCAAGAAGTGGCCGGAAACCCGGCTCCAGCAACCCCGATTTGGACCAAAAAGTTGTGGATTATATTCAACGGAACAAATCTGCCTCTACTCGCGATCTAGCCAAGAAGTTCAGGACCAGCATCGGAATGATTCAACGAATCAAGCGCAGGAATGACTTGAAGACGTACAAAAAGCAGAAAGTGCCCAAACAAACTCCGGAACAAAAGTCTCGTGCCAAAACCAGGGCTCGAAAGCTGTACAGCTGCATTTTGGACAATGTCGACCAGTGCATTTTGATGGATGACGAAACATACGTTAAAGAAGATTCAAGAACGCTACCGGGGCCGCAGTTTTATACTAAATCTGTTGGGGAACGTGTGCCAACCGCAGATACGACTGTTGCGATGGAGAAATTCGGTCAGAAGGTGCTCATTTGGCAAGCTATTTGCACATGTGGCTTGCGTTCTTCAATTTTCTATACAAAAGGAACTATAAATGCTGAGATTTATCAAAAGGAATGTTTGAAGAACAGGTTGCTACCATTGTATAGAAAGCACCAGTCCCCTCCTCTCTTCTGGCCAGATTTGGCATCGGCACATTACGCCAAATCCACTCTACAGTGGCTGACGGAGAATAACATCAAGTTCGTAGAAAAAGACATCAACCCACCAAACTGTCCCCAGTTGCGACCGATCGAACGCTATTGGGCAATAGTCAAGCGTATATTTAAGAAGGATGGTACAGTGTCCCAAAACATGACCGATTTTAAGAAAAATTGGGCAGCGGCATCCAGGAAGTGCACAAAGGTCACTGTGCAGAATTTGATGGCAGGTGTCAAATCAAAGGTACGGGCATTCTACAGAAATGAACATGATGACTAGTTTTTCCGTTTGGATCTTTTGTAAACATGTTAAGCTATAATAAACTGAAATAGTATGTTAATTTTAACCATGTTTTCATGCCTATTTTATTATTTATTTATTTATTTATTTATTTATTTATTTCTATTCATCAACAGATTATGTGCAAATCCCAATGATGTTACTTAAAGCTAGAACGGTACATTAATAGTCATGACATAAAACAAACTAAAAATTAAACTATCCATGCGAATTACACAGGTCTTTAAAAAAATGGCTAAACTTACGACGAAGCATCTGGCGAGTCACGTTAAAATCAAACAACGCGGAAACCCTATTAAAAAGTCTTTGTAAACCGCCAATTGCGCCAAACATACTGTAATTGGTTCGTTGTGGAGGTAACCGCAGCATTGAACTATTCCTCAGGGCACGGGGCTGCACGTTGATATTGATTTGCTCCAGAAGATCAGGACAGTCGATGCGGTCTTGCAAGATGTCTGCGATGAACAAAGCCCTGGCTGTATCTCTGCGGGCTAACAGGGACTCCAGGTTAATTAGACGGCAACGGCTTTCGTAGCTTGGCAAACGATAGGGATCCGTCCACGGTAGTTTACGTAGCGCAAATCTCAAAAACCGTCGTTGAACAGCCTCTACTCTAACGACACCGTTGTTGTAATGAGGAGTCCACACAACCGAGCAATACTCTAATATAGAACGACACAAGGAGCAGTACAACGATTTGAGGCAGTAGATGTCCGTGAAGTCCTTAGCAATCCGAAAGATGAATCCCAGAACGCAGGAGGCTTTGCCGATAGCGTACGAGATATGCTGCTTGAAGGTGAGTTGGGTGTCCAGAATTACTCCTAAGTCCTTGACTTGACTGACGCGCTCAATTTCGGTGCCCAACAAGACATACTTGAATAAAATAGTCTGTTTCTTGTGCGAAAACGAGATAACCGTGCATTTGGCCGGGTTGACATCCATACGATTCAAAGTGCACCAGTCGGCAAAAGCATTTAGCTGACGTTGAAGAAAGCGACAGTCGTCGAGTGAGTGCACTCGAAGATAGAGTTTTAGGTCATCTGCGTATGATAGTCGAGGTCCTTCGAAAGCCAAATTTACGTCGTTGAAGTAGATCAAAAAAATCAACGGTCCCAAGTGACTACCCTGCGGTATACCAGACGTGGCTTTGAACATGTGAGACTGACAATCTCCTATGACTACAGCCAGATGACGGTCAGTGAGGTACGATTGAAACCATTGCAGCAGGCATCCGTTGATCCCAAGCCTGTCCAGTTTGGCAATAGCTATGCGGTGGTTCAATTTATCGAAGGCTGCAGACAAGTCGGTGTAAATGACATCCGTTTGGGCGCGTTTCGCCATACTGTCAGTAATGTAGGAAGTAAGGCACAACAGGTTAGTAGCAGTGGAGCGACCAGCCATGAATCCGTGCTGGTCGGTACTGATATACGATTTGCAGTGAGCGAGCAACGGTTCCATAATTACAAGCTCAAACAGTTTAGCAACAGCACCAAGCGAAGTTATGCCGCGATAATTTCCAGCGTCCCGTTTGCTTCCCTTTTTGTGTACTGGAAACATGTGCGCAAATTTCCAACAGCGAGGAAAAATACCGACAGCCGCAGATAGTCGAAAAACGTGCAGCAGCGGGGGCAACAAACTATCCAAGTGTAGTTTGAGAAAGGACGAAGGAATTCCATCCGGCCCGGGATTATGAGATAATTTGAGTTTTGAGCAGGCCTTGATTATCATCTCTGCATCGATGTCGACTTGGCCCAAGGTTTGACCGGCAGGGGAACATAGCTGGCCGCAAGTCTAATGTGGTCATCGCTCAACATCTCTTCGGTGAAAACGCTAGAAAATTTCTCGGAAAATAGCTGGCAAATACCCTGCGGGGTGGAAGCCTTGTTGCCGTGGAGCGACATAGACGACGGAAGGCCTACTTCGTGGCGTTGTTCGTTTACAAATTTCCAGAATTGTTTAGGACGTGACTTGAGCTTTCTCTGTATTCCACGCCGATATTGAAGAAAGCAACGTTTCGCGACTCGTTTGTATTCGTGATTCATGCTTACATAGTGACGACTTAAAATTAGTGTCCGGTGCTTTGTGAATTTTCTTAGGGCAGCTCTCTTGCCAGATTTCAAGCGACGAAGTTCGCTCGTTTGCCAAGGTGGACGAGTCGTATGACGATGGATTTTTTGGAACGTGTCTGTCTATGACATATGCCAGAACGTTGGAAAATGTTTGAGCGGCTGACTCAACATTGACTGTATCCAAAATGTTATCCCAATCGAAAAGCGAGAGTAGCTCGGCGATATTACGATGATTGGCACGAACAAAATCGTAGGAAACTGTGTCAGGTGAGATTTCGAAGTCATGTTCCAGCTTTGAGCGTAACGTGACCAGTAAAGGCGGATGATGAAGAGTTAGTTTCACTAGAGGAGAGGGAGCTTCGCATAAGAGTGGAGCGGTGTCTTGGGCGCTCACGAAACAGAGGTCCAAGCTGCGTGTGTTCTGGTTGGTGACATGATTGATTTGGGAGAGAGTGGCTGAGCTGTAATTGTCCAGAAGGAACGAAGCATTGGAATGCATGACAGAATGATTGGCATCGGGAAATAGAAACCCACTGTCAGATAATTTCCATGAAATCCCAGGCAGATTAAAGTCGCCTATCACCATAACTTCGTCGGTTGCTTTGGCATTTTCCAAAATTGCGAAAACCGATTGGCAATGTGTTGCAATTAGTTCACGCTCGCGTATGCGGTCGGGTGGAATGTACAGTCCGCAAAGGAATAATGTGCGATTGCCCAATTTGATTGACGTCCAAACTTGTTCCAAACGAGTCCACGAAGGGTTTTAATGAGCCTTTGCTTTAAATTTTGTACTTATAGCCACTAGTACACCCCCACCTTTTGCTTTATGGCTATTATCGGCATTCCTGTCACATCGAAATACCTCGTAATCTTTGCCGAATACCTGAGAAGAGAGTGTGCGTGAATCCAGCCAGGTCTCCGTGAGGACGATGATGTCGTAGCACTGGTCCGAAGTAGCTATGCGGAAATCGTCGACATCGCTGTTAATACCACCGACATTCTGGTAGTAAATGACAATCTCGTGTGTGGCAGCCGAAGTACCGATGACATCACTAGAATGCGAGGCCTGATATTGGCAAAGGAGAAGCTAAATCGTGAATGTACTTGCCTGCTAAAGCAGGTTGGAAGACCCCCGGTGTGCATCTGCCCTCAGGGCCGAGACGACTATGCTGTACGGTGGCTGGAATTGGCGCGACTGGGGCAGAGGAACCGGGGACTTCCAAAGTGCTTTCCACGATGCGTCTCGGATGTGATGTGCACTGATTCGTCTCTAAATCGGGTAACTGAGATAACAGGCTGGAAGACCCCCTCTGGAGCCCCGAACTCAATACCGGGATGACTCTGGTGGCGGGAACACTGGGAACAGAGCTGACGATCGGTTTTTGAATGTGGTACAACTGAGGCGAGGGCAGAGGGGGCTTCCAAAGAGCCTTGTCGCGTGCATCCCGGTGTTGAAACATGTGACATTAGCTGATCATCGGGCAAGGTTGATCCGTAGCTGAGACGTTCACAAGAGGAGCTGGATGATTTTGTGGTTCCACCGTCGAGGACTTCACGATGCGGGTCACGTTTTTTGCTTTATCATCCTCGAAGGGCCGGAAGAAAACGTTTTCCGGCCAAGAATCGCAGGACAATGCTTCCTTCTCCGAATCTTTGTCTATACCCACTTTGAATGAGACAAAATTCAACGTGGACAAATCTTTCCCTTTTGGAACAAGTTTTACCACCTTCGGTATTTGGAAGTTTATAACTACTTTTCGATACACTCCTTAATCTAAAAAATAGAGAATAAAAACTCTTAAACCATCCAAAAGGAATAAGACTAACGCAAATCGGTCAAGATATCTTGCAATATCCGATCAACTGAACTGGTATCTGTCAAGATACTCAAGATAGAGGTTTATACTGATTTTAGTAAAGCTTTTGACAGAGTTGATATACCACTGTTGCTTTTTAAATAACACAAGTTGGGTTTTAATCGTACATAGGTTTCTGGGATGGATCGAACCATACTTGACAAAGAGAACGCAACGTGAAAGATTTGAAAGAAGTTTGTCTAAAATTGTTAACGTCACATCTGGGTTGCCACAAGGTTCCCATTTGGATTCTCTACTGTTTACTTTATTTGTAAACAATGTGGAGCACCTATTAAAACTCCTTCATGTTTCCATCTTTGTATGTAGACGATATGAAACTTTTTTATGGAAATCCTGAATTTAATGTTAAAAAGTGTAATTCAATATCAATTACCAAGAAAGCACACAATAATGCAAAAAACTTTCGTTGACTAAGGTGTAATACTTGACTCTAAGTTTACTTTCGTGGATCATTATAACAGCATTATTAGATCAAGCAACATACTTGGGTTTGTGAAAAGATTTTGTTTACACTTCAGTGATCCTTATACGATTAGAGCGCTATATGTTTTGTTTGTGAAACCTCTACTTCAATATCGTAGCATTGTTTGGGCACCATATCAAGACACACATAATAATCGAATTGAATCAATTCAAAAACAATTTGTAATATTTGCTATTCGAAATTTATGTTGAACTACTTTACCGCTGCCATCCTATGAAACAAGATGTTTATTGATTAATTAAGAGGTATTGCAAAAGTGAAGAGACTTTGCTATGGTAGATTGTATAAACGATGTCATTGCACAAAGAGTTAATGAACCTGAGATATTAGAAAATGTAAGTTATCATGTTCCTAATCGCCCGCTCAGAATAATAAACCTCTTTTATATTAGCAGTAATAAACTTTGCCAAAAATGGGCAAATTGTGAAAGAATTTATATAACTATGAATAAAAAAACTCTTAGGCAAATTTTTTTTTAAGATCGGTTAAGCATTTATCGATAAATTATTAGGCTAAGTATTCAATGTAAATGAAATTGCCTACTACCATAGATTGACGACAAATAAATAAATCAAAAAATAGGATTTCTTTTTACTATCACTGGTCGATACTGTGTCTAGTTTAGGCAAATCCAGTATCTTTACTGGAGATAGCAGACGGTTCTTAAAACGACCAAAGCCGGCTTCTGCAGAATCTTGGGGGGGGTGAACTTGCGTGGTGGTCACAACTTCTATCTCGAGGTGGGATATGCACTCTATATTCTAGAGTAAAGAACTGAGAGACAGCAATTTCGTTTCAGGTTGTACAATACGACCAGAAATTTATTCGGTCTTAGTTTAATAATTTCAGTGACGGTTGAGAATTGATTTGTCAGATCATCGTTAATCAGCAAGACATTCATAGGTTTTGGGCTGAAAATTGAAAATCCATGGACCGGAATCAGCTGGATAGAGTCGAGATCGGAACAATTGGAGGTCAAGGTTGAAGACAAAAATGAATCATGATATATTAAAACATCCATGTCGCATGATTTTATTCTAGGACTTTTTAAATGTCGGAGCTTTAGATGCTTAACAACTAACGCAATTGTAAATACATACAGATAACTATACACAAAACTATTGCAAAGCACAAAACGACTAAATCAAATTATAATATCTTCAGAAGAGAAAGAGAAAAACTACAAGGTACAGCTAGATTGGGTTGTTCGAAATGTACAGGTAATGAATAGCCATTAGCATATGCAGTAAATCAACACTAAATTTGCATTTCAGATGCTACAAGTATCAAAATAGCATTATATCTGCATTCTGAATGCTATCTGTTGTAAGGTTAGATTTCAAATGCTGTTGTTGTTGTTTTTGTGTTTAATGAGCGTTGAAAGCAAAATAGCGTTGATGAAGCATTATCATAGCATTGCACTGCCGGTGGAAGCATTACTGTCCCATATGGCATTTGGAATTTGTATGAAAAAATGTATGTTTAATAAACTTTTTTAAACCCGTATTCGATTGAACCCTTGATTTTAAAGAATTATGGCATGATAATTCAGCCTTTATAACAAAGATATGAGATATTAATTTTGGGGCCGAGCATTAATACCGTATTTTTCCGCCTTTTCCGAAGTGTGATTTAAAAAAAAAACCCTAATAACGTTTTGGCGCATACTCAAGGATCTTAGTCGTTAACGTTTGCGAGCGTCTTCTCTAACGACTTATTTACTGCCGTGAAACGCATATCATTGCCATATGAAAAATCATCGAATGGAGAAAACAGTAATGAAAGTTGTGATGTTGTTTTTCGTAATACATTATGTTTCGCATGATGTATGTATATTTTTCCACCCTGTAATGTGAATTATGGTGTGCTCAATAGTTTTGTCTGAAGAAACTTCAAATTTATAACATTTCCTTAGTAAAAACAGCAGTGGGACTGATATGCGATTATTTTGTATGTCTGAGTGTGAAATAATCGCATATCAGTTCCAGTCTTTTTTTGAGGGAGAATTAGATTGATACAACTTTATGATAATTTTAGTATTTTAAATAGTAGTATGAGAGTTGTTCCTTGCTGTTGCATAATGCTGCTTTATTCAAACGCGATTTGGTATTGCTACCAATAATTGTCACTGCCATATGTTTCACATGCTCTCAATTAAGTTCATATAAAACATTTAGAGGGCCAGCAAAAATTCCTATTAGGGATGTGTCTGCCGTTCCGCTTCCTCTATCATGAACGGAACTTTAAATGTAGCTAAATTTAATTCCAACTTGATGATTTCTTTCCCTTTCGCTTAGCTGTCAAAGTTGCTTGTTTTGCTCGAAGTATATATGTAATTTTTAGTTCGCATAAAAGTTATTCGGAACTGTCTTCAATTTTTGATAATAGTTCCGATGAAGATTGTCCCGGACTCGATCTGCCATCAACAAAAAATGAACAATTTACATGTAGTGATGTGGAAACAATAAAAATGTTTTTTTTGGGGATTTTGGGTATCCAAAGATGACAGAATCGAACCGAATAAATCCTGTTGGGACCTGGACGCATTGAAAAAGGATCGTACAAATTACACAACAGCAGCTCTGTCGATGAAAAAAACCAGAAAAGTTGTAAAATTATGGAAGCTCGGATGAATTCTATCTTGAAGAGTAAAGCAAACGCCAACCAGAAAGAATTGATGGGGAAAGAAAAACGACATTACATAAAACTATCATACCGTTAGAGGACGAAGGTAAAAGTCCATTTTGGATTGGATTACCTGAACAAGCCCCTCGTCTATGAATTTGGAATTCGGTATGCCTACTGTTATTATGTTTAAGACTCTTTTGTTCCATTTGGATTTTAAGTTGATAACACAAAAAATGAAATAATAAACGTCTTCTTAAACTCTCACATTACGTTATGCTGTAACCACTCTAATAAAACATTACCATATAAAAACGATAACCCAAACGCATAAACTATACCATGTATGGTATGGATGATCCCCCGAGTAGATCGTTAAGGAAAAGGCTTGTCTCGTATGGTGGGACTGATATGCGATTATTTTTAAGATGGGACAAACTGGCCCAAAGTTGTTTTCATGCTTGGTCAGATCAAACTACCCAAGTTTTTCATTAGAACGTAAAGAACGTTCATAATTAGAACTATTAGTAAGCATAACTCAAAACCCGTAACGCTGGTAGATCACCTTTTCGTGGTGCGTTACGGGGTATCAGATCTACCACCGAACCCTAGTCCGAATTAATTCAAACTAGGGAACATATTTGTTTTTGTAGTCAAAGGAACGTATAATTGGCCTTATTACATTTTATGTCTTGTGAAAAGTGACAATACTCGGGTTGCGCCACCGAGGATGAGCTTGGAATATAGAAAACATGATTAGTCTTCATTTATGTGAATTCTTATTTTCTATTTGATGTTCTATAGTTTGAATTGGTTATGACTAGGGTTCTGATGCATGGTCACTATCGGAGTTATTGATTGTTTTGTTTGCAATGAATCCGGTTTTGACTGATAAAGGGGCGCGCCTTTGAAGAGTGCTGTCGCTCACAAAGGGTTTAAACAGCGGAAACTTTCAATTAAACCTGATTCATTGCCAACAAAACAAACAATGATAACTGTAACAACACCGAATACTTCATCATTTCTCAATAGTGATGAAGTAACTCGACATGCACTAAACAAAGGCTACGGGATATACTACAATAGATCAAATTACTGGTCGCAGTGGTTTATGTTCCGAACAGAGGAAAAAAATAATAATAAAAGCATAACTCAAAACCATCGAAAAGTCATATTGGACTGATATGCCTTTCACGACAGTATAGGCGTTATCGACTAACAACCTTGACCGTAATGGACCATAAAATCCGTTTTCCTGCAAACCCTAGTACGCAGCTGAAAAAAAAATTCTGGAGTTTATTCCCACAAAAATGCTAAAGCTACAAGGAGATACCTTTCACTTAATTTGAAATCATAGGACGATATCATATTTCAAAATGGTCTTTATACTGTTAAAATGCAACCAAAATGGCTGTAAGCTATTTCTCGAAAGATCAGCTATACGAATGAACCTTTTTTTTTTCTATGCTACCTGGTACCTAGAAAGTTTTGTAGGAAGCCCGAATAATTTTTTTAAGAATTATTTTATCAGCTTTACTTCTGATATTATTACACACCTGATGTCAAGGCCTTTTCAATCACTTCTAATTGAGGGTTTCAATATTGTAGGTGCTTTTTGTTGCATATTACAACATATTATTTTTACACAGCATTTCTACTACAGCTAGAAAAGGAATGTAGAAATTTCTTCAGTGAAATGACCGATATTTGCAGAGAAATCCCCGAATTTCTGTTCTCCATATTAGAGATCTGGTTGAGCAACAACTGCACTATGGTCCAAATCGATGATTTGAGGAAAACATTTGTTTACTTCGTTGTCGCTCATGATAACAGGTTGGCATTTTCAGACAAAATGTTTGTGATTGAGAAATGCTTAATCCTATGGAATCGTGGTTAGAGTGGTCCTCATTAATATACAGATCTTAGGTTCAACTTTTTTTGCTATTATTTTATGTTACATGTTATTATGTTTAGTGTTCACAGAATACAAGCAATTTTTTTCAAATTTTCTCAGGGATTTAAACATTTAAACTATTTCATTTGGTTGACAGCAGCAGAAGTTCATAAATTTCGTTAAGTAGTTGTAATTTTATTATATTTATTGATAACTGTACTCAATTAAAACATACTTTTTAATCGTACCAGCACATCTTTTTTTCTATAACATCGAAAGCAATAATCAAAAACTAAATTAAAATCAATAAACTATGCAAGACTTAAGTTTTTGCTTAAACATCACGAATCGAAACACCGCTTCGAATAAAAACAATGGCGGACATCTTACCTGCTGCTCTGGTTCACTACAATTAGCGTGATTGTTTGGAAAATCCTTCCACAGGCAGTCTCTGCTTTTCAGCACAAAACAATCGATCAACGTTTACAACCACAAGTTCAACTTTTCTCCAATTAAATTCATGCAATTCAGCTGCTCACTGTTTCACAACTCATTCGTTAGCAGCCGAGAAAAAATAATTTGGCACTTGGCTGCAGATTGGCCTTCCACAAGACAACTTCAAACACAATCACCCAGTGGATCGCTCAGAATATTGAGCCCAGTATCGTTCTGGTTCCGCAACCACTTATTATTCAGAGCACTACCGATAAAACCGTGATAAGTAAACGGATCTCTGCTAATTTCGACAAAGAGAACACGTAATTTAGGATTCCGAGCAAATAGAGAACGATGAAAAGATATTTTTCTTCACCCCGAGATGGATCCGCGAATGGCTGCGCTGCTGCAACGACGACTACTGCTGCGCTGCGACAAAACTCGATACTTTATTTGACAACAAAGAGATTTTCTTTTCACAAACAAACTGACAGCTGTGACAGGTTATCAAGAAGCGTTCTGAAAGGTGAACAGAAATTTCCACAGGAGCACGTTAAAAATGAAGAAGGCAACAATAATGATAAACAATGCAATTTGCTCGAAAATTCTACACGCTGTATCAAAACAACCCTATATGGGAAAACTGTCAAATACACGCAAACGCATCCGCAACGTATCAATTGTGGGCCAGCCATTACATCACAATTGATACATTGCGGATACGTTTACGTGAATTTGACAGTTTTCCCATAGGTTTTCTGTCAAATTTACTTCAATGCATCCGCAACGTATCTATAGATCATTGCACCGAATCTATTTACCTCACTTTTTTGACAGTTCAGGGAGCTTGTTTACAAGGTGTTAAAATTTGAACCGCTGAAACGAAATTTTTTATTGGCTTTTTCCGGATTCCGTACACTGAGGAAAAAATCCATATCAAGTTTATGTGTGATCGATATAAAAAATTGCAATTACCCCAAACTAATACTTTTTATGTGTAGGCTGCATGAAAATGTATAATTGGCACACATATAGTTTATGATTTGTTATTCATTCATATCAAAAGGTTGGTTGGTGAAATAAAAAAACAACAATTATACAAATGATAAGCAGTAACACATTCTCTATGAAAAGACAAAACATATATTTTATGTTGTACACATTACCCTCATCAAGAAAAAAAAATAATAAAGGAAATAATTTAACTTATGTTTTTAAGCATTTATTTTTGGAAAATGTACGCAGTTGCCGCGCCTCTTCAGGGAAAATACATTCTAGCAGTTTTCCCACCTGTTGATCTGATGTATTCGATTGGTTCTCCTCTTCAGATGAAAGTAGTATGAGGCAAAACTTCCAGTTTCACCATGGTGCACCAGTGTAAATTTGACGATACCGTGTCTCTATGAAATGCAAGATTTGCATTTGCAAAATAAAGATTAATGCATGAATTAGATTACATACTTGTGCCCTGTCACCAATAAACTTTTTGTCGGAACATTCCGTAGATATTCTAACTTTGGCCAGATGAACATGGCTCCAAAATTGCGTTCAATTATTATTCCTTTGTTTTTATCGCCCAATTCGTTATTAGGATCTAAATCTACAGAAAAAAAGGTTTGACAATAAATAAAACATGCAAACTCAAGCTAAATAGGGAATATTACCTTGGAAAATTTCAAAGCTCTTTCTCGTTTTCTACCACCATTTTCAATATTTTTATTATTTTTATTTTACTCCTTAACGCTTCTTTTCTTGATTCGAAAACACATTTGTGATATTTTCAATCGTAATCAAATTTATGTGTGAGATGTTATGGATTTCAATTATTAGTACTGACACATATTTTCTAAATGGAATACTCATATATGCAATCTTGTTTGGTTATTAGCCGTATGTGAACGCTGTTAGTGTTTATAAAACGCTCATAAAATGTATCTTACGTTATTTTTATCATTTTTATGTGTTGCTACTCATATAAAAATATATTGATTTCTTGTAGTGTACGATTAGATTCAGGAAATGATGTAAAAATAAGCACTGGTGCCTGTTTTTCAGCAAATTTACTTCAATCGTAATAAATTCTGAATATAAAATCTCAAACCGGTCATACCGAAAATATTCCAAGTACACGTAAACAAGCTCCCTGAACTGTCAAAACTGCATTGATGACGCCTTCGTGCAATGATCTATTGTGGGTAACCTTTCAAGGGTCACCCACTGTAATAACGGAATATTCGGATTACGTAATTAATATAAACGCACTTCTTCGGTATACACAGAAATTATACCGTTCCGTAAAGACCCACCTTTATTCGTTCCTCACTGAAACTCTACTACCGCCGTTTCCAATACTCGCTCTCAGTACTGCTTCTCTCCCTAGTTCTCTACACAGTTAATTAAGGTATCAATCCCAATAGTTGCCAGACATCACACCCACAATTGATACGTTGCGGATGCGTTGACGTAAATTTGACAGAACACCAATGGGAAAACTGTCAAACTCACGCAAACGTATCCGCAACGTATCAATTGTGGGTCAGCCATCAGAGTGTGTCCGTCCCCCCTTACACGTCACACTCGTCAGGATTCAATCAGCATTGAGTTCTTTTTAACTCAATTTCTAAAAATGATTTACACTCAAAGCGCAGTTTACCAGGGGGGCAATGATTGAGGATTTCGCTGAAGCACACATGAATGTGTGATAAATATATGGTTAGGATGAATGCATCAAGCTGTTATTTCCTACATATGTGCACGTCGGGACGGATGCAAAGCGAGTGTGAAAGAGAAGTTTGATTCGTTCTGTCATGCCTGTTGTGCCTTGGCATTGATCAATTTGTTTTGATGGGACAACATTTCATCAAGGCTTTTGCAATCAAACACGTGGTCTATGAATTCATCGCAAGTTGAATAAATTCCTTCAACCTGAATATCAGCTAATAGAGGAAATACTACTCTTTCTTAAAAAGCACTAAGTTTGTATGTGTGACCTTTTGTTCAAGAGAAATTGACTGTGAAAGCCATTGTTAACAAAAATAGATTCGCTCTTTTCAAATAATGGCACTTATATTTCAATTGTCAGATGCCCAAAAATGTCAGATGTCCAAAAATGTCAAAATTATGTGATCTATGGTGCATATATATGTGGTTGACAGCGATAGGGGGCCCTTGCAGTTTACCCATAATCAAAAATAAATGCACATACTCAATAATCGGTAAAAATAACTTTACCCATATTTGAGTAAATTTGTATGGGGAAAAAAACTCAAATTTGGGTAAGTACTAAAGTACATATAAATAGATATGTGCCAGGGGCCTGGCAACCTTATCCTATTTGCTAGCGTTTGACAGTATGCAACATATCACGGGCCTTATTTGAATAAGGCCCGTCTGACGTTTGTTACTACGGATAGGAACGCCAGCATTGTTTACAAACAATGAATCTTTTGACGTTTGGTTGTTAGATATGTTGACTACAGGAACATCTCTGTTCGCCAGATCCCTGATATGTGCGCTTTTCGCCATAGTGGGTATTCTTCACCCATATTTGGGTATACTGATCTTAGCGTGTACACGCTAAGATAAGATTACCCAAAAAATGTTTTAATTTTACCGAAAATAATGTTTTATAGAAGAATCCAAATTGAAAAAAGAAGAAGAAACCGAGTGGTGATAAATTTGACAGCGCCCATGTTAAAGTATAGGACGAACGTTTTCAAATGTTTCTACTAAATTCAAATGAAAGTTTAATTAAAAGCGGTTTGTTATATGATGTAAGAAAAATCCTAAACTGCAAAATAGGGGCATTATTTTGATTTATTTTTTATTTTGCTGACAATGTCTTTATTGAGTAGTTTTGGATTTTTCTTACATCATACAACAAGCCGCTTATAATTAGAATTTCATTTGAATTTTTTATAAGCATTTTAAAATGTTCGTCCTACACGGACAGAAATGATGCATGATTGATATAACTTTTGCCATAGTTATTCCAAGCTTCGAAGATATTCTTGACATAGTTAATTTAAATGGTTTTTTGAAAATGATTTGATGTTTAAATCAAGCATATATTTTTTTTGAATCAACGTTATTGAACATCAACCATTAAATGCTTAAATCAAGCATACATGTCATTATTTGAATCCGTGTTTATCGTTGAATCACTCATACTAGAAGGGCATATAGCAGCTCTACTGAGCCTCGTGGCTGCCATCCGCACTCAACGACAAAGCGAAGGAAAAAAATATCATGGCGGCGGCAGATCACTCGGTTGAATTGGACGACGACCTGGTTGAAGAGTTTTATGTTGACGAAGAAGTGGTAGAATTATTGAAATCGTTTGGATTATCCGCGGCAGGCATCGAAGAGTTTGTAGGTATGTAAGCAAATTGTAACTATTCTTTAAAGTAGTTTTAATGAATTTTGATTTCAGCTAACGGGTACGACATTGATGCGCTACAATTAATCGAGCGTGAAGAAGTCGAAGCGCTTCTTCCTCCACCGCGACTAGCAGACCGATCCAAGTGCATTCGAGGATTGAATGACTGGCGTCGGTCTGGCAATTTGCTGTCCACTCCTAGGGTCGCATGTTGATAAGAATGATATTACCAATTTTCAAACATTGTTATATGTTGTTTAATTTCGTTATATCCAAAGAATATGTGCTAATTGAGTAAACGTTCCTATAATGGTGGTATTTTAGTGCAAAATGTTCATATTGCATATTGCACTAAAATACCACCATTATAGGAATTTTTATCGTAAATTTAACGATTTTTTTGATTTTTGGAACCAACCATAACATCATTTGAACGAATCTCTGTGTATGCTTAAACCAACCATCCGATACCACTAGTTCAACCCTCAAAATAAGGTCAAATTAAACATAAACATTATTGAATTTATCATGAGAATCAGAGAGCTGTCAAATCATCAACAATGAATATTGTTGATGATAGCATAATATGGTTGATTCAACCCTATTTCATGCTCTAATTAGATCATCAATTCTGTTTAATTGAAGCTTCTATTATTCTTCGATCTATTGTATTATGCGTGAAACAATCTCAAAAAAAGTATTATATAAAAGTCAATGCACAAATATGCTTGATCGGGACCGGAATATTATTGATATGACTTTATTTTTTTCTCCGTGTATGTCACGTAATATAAGCTGTAGTGTGAACGTACTATAAATATTGGGGCCTTTTCGGAGTTTTTTACAGCACGCCGTTTTTATTTATATTGCGAGCTCAAACTGTTTATTAAAGGGAAATTCAGTTAGTTCAGTTTGATAAAGAATATAAATTTGGTATAACTTACAATTGGTCTCCTATATCCAAGTTACAACGAGTATTGAAAAGTGATTCTTAGCTAACTCTGCCTTCTTGCCTAGCGTAGAGAATGGTTTGAGGAAAGTGACTAATAAGTTCTTTCAGAATGGTTTGACAGCTGCTGTGTTTGGAAGTGTTGGTGGTCGAACGTCGGGTTGCCCGATATAAGTTGGCAGTCACGTAGGTATGCCCCCAACAATCCCCGATCCGTAATGCATGTCCGGCGCTTCCGGTGGTACTGCGTTACCTTCAGTATTCTCCGATTCCTTGAGCTCCGGGATGGCAACCTTAGTCATAGGTCGCCGCAACACTCCTCCAGATGTTTGGACATCGACCTGTCTGCTTCGTCCATCTCGTCCCTTGAAGACGGAAAGAATCCGCCCTCGCAGCCATCCATTCCTGATCGACGGGTCTACGATAACGGCTAGATCACCAACCCGCGGCTCCTTGGTTTCTTCATACCACTTCGTACGGCCAGCAATGATCGGGAGATATTCCCGCACCCAGCGGCTCCAAAACTGGTTCACCAAATTCGTGGTTAGTCGCCAGTTAGTTCTGAGGCAACCTGGGGTCACTGGGATGGCCATTGGAGGTTGAGCGACGCCCTGTGAGCTCAGCAGTAGGAAGTGGTTTGGCGTAAGAGCCTCCTGCGATTCTGCCTCTAGTGGCACGAAGGTCAATGGCCTAGAGTTGACGATCCCTTCCGCTTCAATCATCAACGTGAGAAGAGTCTCGTCATCTGGATTTCTGGTAGTCGATAGAGTAGAGAAGGCGATCTTGATTGACCTAACGAGTCTCTCCCATGACCCGCCCATGTGCGGAGCTGACGGGGGATTGAACACCCATTTCGTGACTGCATTGGTGAAGACGGCAGACAGCTGCTGGTTCATTTCCCGGATTTGCTGCTGCATCTCACGGTTGGCGCCGATAAAGTTGGTACCGTTATCGCTCCTGATCTCCAAGGGCGATCCTCGTCGTGCTACAAACCGTCGTATCGCCATCTTACAGGCTTCAGTCGACAGAGAATGAACCACCTCTAAATGGACGGCTCGGATGGTAAGGCAGGTAAACAGTGCCACCCATCGTTTCACAAGCGATCGTCCGACCTTGACTTGGATTGGGCCGAAATAATCCAATCCGACGAAGCTGAATGGTCGGGTATATGGACTAAGTCGCGCATCAGGAAGTGGAGCCTCGCGCGGGCACCATGGTTTCGCTTTAGATACCTTACACTGCATACAGGTTCTCGATAAATTACGTACAAGCGCTCGAAGACAGGGAACGTAGAACCGTTGTCGGACCTCATTGACGATGGTTTCGTTGTTCGCGTGCAGGTAGCATCGATGATACCAGTCTACGACCAGATGGGTTAGGCGATGTTTCTTTGGAAGAATTATTGGGAATTTGGATTCATATGGAACGAAAATTGCTCTGGCAATTCGTGTATCCATTCGAGCGACACCCCATTCGTCGAGAAACGGTGACAACTTGTATAGCCGACTGGTTCGGTTCAATTTCGAGGCATGTCCTTCTTTCGCCTTCTGAAGCTGGAGCATCTCTTCTGGGAATGTGGTTTGCTGCGCCCATCGCCAGATCGTGTTTTCAGCCTTCCTGAATTCTTCACGGGAGATATGCGACGTCTGTAGTAGTTGTTTGGTTGTTTTGCGTCGGCGGTTGTCTACGAAGCGGTGAACATAAGCGACTGTTCGCCGTAGTCTTTCGAGTTTCGAAAAGCGGTTCCAATCGATAAGTTCATCGTATGATTCCTCCAGGTGTACGTGGCACGGTCTTATTTCGGCTTCCGTTGCTTCATGCTTCGTTTGACGAGGCCAAGAATCCTCTGGCATCCTCAAAAACTCCGGTCCTTTAAACCACCGACTGTCGGGTTTCAGATTCGGTCCACTGGCCCACTTAGTTCCATCATCTGCATTGTTGGCTTTCGAGGGAACGTACCGCCACTCTTCTGGGTTAGACTTGGACAGGATCTCCCTATTCTACAAGCAACAAATTGCCGATACCGACGATGGTCGGAATGAATCAAGCAAGGACAGTTTTCGAGTCTGTCCAAAGCACTCGCCGCGATATTGGCAGGCTGTGACTGCTACAAAGTGTTTTCATCAATCTACAGCCAATCACTGCCGCTTGCAGCTCGAGTCTCGGAATGGATAGCGATTTCAACGGCGCTACTTTTGCCTTTCCGCCGATAAGGGCACACCGGTATTCGCCAAGGATGTTGGCCCTGAAGTAGGCAACGCACGCATAGGCAGTCTCGCTGCCGTCAACGAAGATGTGTAGCTGCAGGTCGTCGATGTCTGCTGTTATGACGTCTGGAAAGTAGGCACGTGGTATCTGTAGTGACCCGAGTTCCTTGAATTTTGTTATCCATAAACGCCACCGTTGAAGGATAGCACCGTCCACCGTTTCGTCCCAACCAGCTTTGGTGCGCCAGATTTCTTGGATGATAACGCGGCCATGGATTAGAAAATGACTAAGGAGTCCTAGTGGATCGAACTGGCTCATAACGCACCGCAGGATGTTTCGCTTAGTTGGGATGACTGTCTCCACGTCGATATCGCTGGAGAAAACGAAGACGTCTTTTCCTGCCAGCCAGCGCATGCCCAGCACACGTTCGACTCGAGAACCATCTACGGCAACACTCTTCTTTTCAGTCGCATCGTTATCCCCGACCCGTCGGAGAACTTCACTTGAGTTAGAGAGCCAGTTGCGAATCGTAAAACCACCTTGTCTATGCACTACCTTGACTTCCTCGACGACTCGGCAAGCTTCTTCCTCGTTGTCGAAACTTTGTAAATAATCGTCGACATAATGCCGTCGCTGGATTGCCTCCGTTGCCCTGGGATACTGCGCTGCATTTTCGGCCGCATTCAGATTCTTCACGAATTGCGCCGAACATGGTGAACTAGTAGCACCGAAGGTCGCCACGTCTATTACGAAGGTCTTCATCGCTTGTCCCTTCTCGGAGATCCAAAGAAATAACTGGCTATACCGATCTTGCCGCCGCATTCTCATTTGATGGAACATTTCCATGATGTCTCCTACAACAGCGATTTTGCGCTCACGGAAGCCGTAAAGGACGTCTGGTAGGGGTTGCATCAAGTCGGGTCCTTTGAGCAGCATGTTGTTCAGCGAGATGCCGTCTACTGTAGCCGCTGCATCCCAAACAATTCGGATCTTCTGTGGTTTCTTCGGATTCCGTACAATACCAACGGGAAGATACCACAACCTGCGTGGATCGGCTGCTTTCAACTCCTCTTCCGTCGCCTCGTGAATGTAGCCCTTCTGCTGGTATTGAACTATTTGTCGCTGAACGTTGTCATTCAAAGTTGGATCTGCGTTTAATCGTCGCTGCAAGCACTGCAATCGCCGAACTGCCATACCGTAGCTGTTCGGAAACTCAAAGTCATCGTAGCGCCAAAGAAGTGCGATCTCGAATCCACCATCGACACGCTTAGTTGTCCGTTCCAGAATAGCTCTCGCACGCTTGTCATCGTCGGATTCGGGGCTGCGATCCACCGAAACACCCACATTCTCAACTGTGAAGTACTGCTTCACCAGCTCGTGCAAGCTGCTGTCAGAGTCGCAACCACAAAAGTGCAAATTGCAACTCGCGTAGTTTGTCCCGTTTGGTGCTGATCCGTAGATTGCCCATCCAAGACGAGTTTTCGCCGCTACCGGTTCACCCACACGACCTTCGCGTATTTGTTGCGTGGAGGTGAGGTGCGTATTCCTCGCTCCAATGAGTATTCCCGGAGCTTTGGATTCGAAGTCCACGACTGGTAGCTTCCGCAGGTGTACAAAACTAGCAGCAAGTTGTTCGTAACATAGTGTTTGTGCCGGTAGTGCTAATGACTCGATGGTCCGGACGTCTTCCAATAGATACCGTTTACCTCCTTCAATACCAGAAATCTCAACCTCTACCTGTTGGGAACCTTCTTCTTCTCGGCTTACGTTACTCGTCCAAGTCAGACAGAGGCGCTTTTCCGGTCCTTCAACCTGCAGTGCATCCGCTATCCCCTTCTCCAGAAGCGTGACTGACGAACCTTCATCGATGAACGCTAGTGTTTCGATGCTACGTCCTTTGTTGAATAGCCGCACCGGTAGCATCCGAAACAACGTAGAGCTCCGGCTGTGATGAGTATTTACGCCTTCGGTGGGATGACTCCGCTGTACGGATCCTACACTCTGCGATGGTAATCTGATGGTAGTCGAGGAACTCCCGAATCACCGTGTAGAAGCGGATGATGACGCATTTGGCACCCTTGCACTTCACAGCGCGCCGACGATCGACAGGGTTTCCTTCCGTGTTTCCCAAGGCATATCCGGCACAAATAATGATTGTGAATGACTTTCCAACGATCATCCCGTTCCAGCTTCTTGAAAACATCACACTCCTTCACCCGATGATTTGATTTCCGCAGACCAAGCAGGTTATCGGCGAAGTGGGTTTTGCGAATTCCACCTTTGGCGACTCAGCAACTGTTGTACCTGACGAAGTTGAATGTGCATTCACGAAACCTTTCTGCTTCTCCTCTTTCTTCGACTTGACTCCCTTGGATCCAGCGTAAGTGTGACTTCAGCTGCCGCCGAAACTAGATTCGCCATGTACCGACTGAATACGCTGAGATCGGTCATCTGGAACTGTCGCTTAAAAGATACCCAATCGAGCTTCAAATTCGCTGGTAACTTATCCACGAGCTCTTGCAGTAGCACCGGATTCGATAAATGCAGAACTTGTCCCGCTGCCTCCAGGTGCTCACAGAAGTTTTGCACTGCCATGCCGAAGGTGACAACCGTACACAAATTATCCGCTTTTGGCGCTGGAACCTCGCGAACCTTTTGGAGCAGCGCGTAGATTATCTGCTCCGGACGACCGTATAACAGCTGCAGCGTTTGCATGACTTGCGGCACTGATGCAGGCAACAATAAGCGGCTGCGAACTGCCTCCAGTGCACCACCCTTTAGACACCGTTGTAACCGACCGAGATTTTCGACGTTGCTGTAGCCACATGCTTCAGTGGAGGTGTTAAAGGCACTGTAAAACATGGGCCACTCTTCCGGATGACCACTAAACGTCGGTAATTCCTTCGGCATAACATGTCGTGCCGCGAGTTGACGAGAATTTGGTGTACAATTATCATTGGATGCCCTCATCTGGGCACCGAGTGACGCTTGCGAAGTGTGTGGGTTATATTGTGGAAAACTGACCGGCAGTGGAAAGGGAGCGTGTGTATTTATTGAACTCGATTGAGGATTAACTGGCCCTGCCCTATTGTTTGCGTATTGCGAAAAAGCTACCTGATCTACTGGTGCAAAATTTCTTAGGCTACTAAATACCTGTGACGGTTGGCTTACGTGACCCAATTGCATTGGCTGGCTTCCGAACTGTGCAACCGAGCTGATGGATGGCGGTAGACACTGGGTGGAGCTGGTATTTCCTGTCGCTGGAACGACCCAATTGGTTGTGGTAATCGGCGTCGACGATCCGGGACAATTTGCTCCTCCTCCAGGTTGAAATTCATGTAGAAAGCTAATACCTTGTCCCGCTGCATACACATTTGTCAACTGGCAATCTCGTTGGTGGTTTGGTTGCATCGATGTCACAGCAGAGGACGGACACGAAGAGGGAAGTGATTCACCACCAAAGAGCGACACGACAGTCGGTGGTGACTTTATTACTTCTGCAGCGGAATGTTGCAGTCTCGTTTGGGAAGTTACAGCTGGGACCGTCACCGTACTGGTCTGCGAAGAAGTAAGCAGATTCTGGCTGACAGCGACCTGATCCAAGCAATTCATCCATCCTCGAAGACCGTTGGCTTCCACTTCTCCGTTAATTGCATTCACGATCTCGTATCGAACTTTCCATGCCTCCTTTTCCACCTGTAGCTTACGTTGTTCCAACATATTCGTGTGATCCAGTTCGATTTGCTTCAGCGCATACGCCTTCTGCTCCTCTAGCAGTTGTAGGTTAAGCCGAGTACGTTCGCTCATCGATTCACCTGCGTTGATTGGGCCGTCGGTGTTCTGCTGGGTACGGTTTACTTGCTCGTTCAAGTTTCTACCATCGTCACGAGAGCGGGAAGCGGATTCGGCAACACAAATCGAGCACATCCAAGTATCGTTTTTCTTTTCAACGTCGAAATCCACACATCCGAAATGCGACCACTTGCCACACGCTTCGCATTCGACCATATCATCAACGTTGTTGGCCAAATGGCACTTCTGGCAGTCAAATCGCTCACTTTCCGGCATTCCAAACCCGTTCTACCACGTTGTGCCAAACAATTTTTGAGGTTATTGGGGCCTTTTCGGAGTTTTTTACAGCACGCCGTTTTTATTTATATTGCGAGCTCAAACTGTTTATTAAAGGGAAATTCAGTTAGTTCAGTTTGATAAAGAATATAAATTTGGTATAACTTACAATTGGTCTCCTATATCCAAGTTACAACGAGTATTGAAAAGTGATTCTTAGCTAACTCTGCCTTCTTGCCTAGCGTAGAGAATGGTTTGAGGAAAGTGACTAATAAGTTCTTTCAGAATGGTTTGACAGCTGCTGTGTTTGGAAGTGTTGGTGGTCGAACGTCAGGTT